>PVJL010013972.1:0-29955 GCA_004026885.1 Lyroderma lyra | reverse complement strand
GATGATCTCCAGGTTCATCCATTTTGTTGCAAATGGCAATATTTCATCTTTTCTTACAGCTGAGTAATATTCCATTGTGTATATGTACCACAGCTTCTTTATCCAGTCATCTGTTGCAGGGACCTTTGGTTGTTTCCATGTTTTGGCCACTGTGAACAGCGCTGCAATGAACATTGGGGTACATAAGTCTTTGCGGACACCAATTTTTTAACTTGTCTTTTTTTCCTGTTACAGAGTCTTTTTCAGAACACCTATTTTTTTAATTTTGATAAGATTCAAATGATCAAATTTCCCTTTTATGGATCATACTTTGGTGTCAAGACTAAGAATTCTTTGCTAGCCTTATATTTCAAAGATTTTTCTTGGGTTTCTTTTGTAAAACTTTTAGTATTATATTTTACATTTAAATCTGTGATCCATTTCAAATTAAGTGTTATAGGAGGTATGAGGTGTAGGTCAAGACTCACCTATTTACTGATTTACTTTGTCTAGGGATTCCAATTGCTCTAATATTATTTCTTCCAAAAGCTTTCCTTCCTAATGAATTCCTTTTGCACCCTTGTCAAAATAAGCTGGACGTATTTGTGGGATCTATTTCTGAGTTCTCTGTTTAGTTCTGTTAATCCATGTGCTCAGTCCTCTGCAGACACCATGCTGTCCTGTTTAATGCACCTATGGAGTCAGACTTGATTATGCATAGAGTGATTCCTCTACATTATTTTTTTCAAGTTCGCCTTAACTGTTTTATTTAATTTATAATGTAAGTTTATGGAGAAAAGCAACAGCCTGTGCTTCACTCACATCCATATTCCAACTTACTGGGGGTAAAAACAGTCAACTAGTTACACTTTAGTTACTTGTTTATTGACTCTTTTATCTCTAAATAATATGCTTATATTGCTGTCGCTTGCTTCATGAACTTCTGATCTATGCGTTTGCTTTCGGCTACAGTAATAGCTCACATTAATCCACCCCTACTCCTCTCTCTCTCCTTCCCCTTGTTAAACCAATTTTCAGTTTGTTCACTGGCCACTTTCAAAACACGTGCTTGAACCTTCATCTCCTGACTCCTCACTTCGTGAGATGACGTTAATGCTCCTACAACTCTTTCACTTCAAATTCTTTGTCTTAAATATTTTCAAACTTTTCAACATTTGCGTTCTATTTAATAATGACAATTTTCTTATTTGTTTGCAATTTGATTTGAAATGTTGAAATTTATTCAACATTTTAAAACTACCTTTTAAAACTAATTATTTAATTATAAATTTCTCTACTGTGCCAAATAATGCAGATGTCATTCCAATAAAAGTGTTTCTAATATCAAGCAAAATAGACTGTCCTCACCAATTGATCAAAATTATGTCTTATTTTAGATTACTTCACACTTGAACAATACATTTCTTGATTCCTTGAGTTTTGTCAATCTTTTCGAATAAGTGTTGTAATTGAAGTATATGCGTGCGTAACTGTATAGCCTGATACTTTTTTGCAAGAGATAGAGCATTCCCCACACCCTCCCAAACCTCATATACAGTGCCAGTCACTGCTTGTCCCTCTCCGAAGGTAACCATTATATTTGTTTTACCTGATTTTGAATCTCATGTAAATTGAGGGCTACAATATTGATCTTTTGGTCTGCCTTGTTTTACTTTACATTTGATTTGTGAGAGACATTCATGTGATTGCATTCAGTGCTAATTCTTTGATTTTTGTTGTAGTTTTTATATTAAAATACTATAATTCTTTATTCCAACCCTGGTGGTCATTTGTTTGTTTTTTCCTGCTTATTTATTATGAATATGTTGTTATAAAAAGTTTTTACTTGTCTTTGGGTAATACATATAAACATTCTTTGGGGCATATTTTAGGAGTACAATTGTTGTTTTATAGAATGTGAGTATTTTCAAGTTTAGTGAATACAGCTAAAACATAGTCCTAACTTTTGCTATTTTGGAGTCACTAACATGTATGAGAATTCTACTTGATCAATTTACACCAGCACATAGTCTGGATAATTATTTTAACTTCACCCAATTTGGTGAGTTTTTTGTTTTTTTTAAAATCTCATTGCAGTTTTAATGTGCACTTCCTGATGCAAGCTTGGATACTTTTTCATATGTTTCTCAGCTACTTTTTGATGTATTTTAAATGGAAATTCATTTTTGTTTATATATTACAAATAAGTCATTCCATTTTATGGTTTGCCTTTTCATTTTGTAAGAAGTGTATGGATAAACAGAAATTCTTAATGACCAATTTATCAATGTATTCTGCTTTGATTAATGCTATTTACCCAATTTAAAACATATTTGGCTATCGCTGATGATAGAAAGATTGCCTAATAGTTTCATGTAAAAATTTTATTGTATCACCTTTCATATTTGACAGCCCACATAAAATTAATTATAGTATATGTTGTTAAGTATGAGTCTTATTTTTCCCATATGAGTATCCAACTAATTTCATTGCATTTGTGTAAAAGACTATTCCTTCACCAAAGTTCTACAGGGAAATCTTTGTCCTAAATCAAGTGTTCATATACATGTGGGTCTATTTCTGCATTCCTTGCTCTGTTACTCTGTTCTGTTTGTCTATATCTGCAATAACACACACTCCTCATGAATTTTTGAACTGTGGTTATGTCAGCCTTCCAGTCTTTAATTGGTTAAGCTATTCTTGGCCCTTATAATTTTTGTATAAATTCTAGAATCTGATTACCATTAAAATATTCTCCTGAGATTTGATGGGGATTGCAATAAATGTATAGATCAATTTTCAGAGAAATAACATCTTTATAATATTTTACAATATAGCAATATTCCAATCCATAGATCTGGTATATATGCCCCCAAATTTAATTCTTTAAAAACCTGTCAATATTTTTGCAGTTTTCAGGGTACTTGCACTTTTTTTACTTTGTTTTTTGTTAAAATCATTACTAGGTATTTGATGATTTTTGTTGTAAACAAAGACTTTAAAATTTCATTTTGTAACTGTTGGTGGTATATAAAAATAAATTGATTTTTGTATATTGGCATTTTAGTCAATGACCATAACATCTAATTCTAATAACTTACTTGTAGATGGTTTTTATTTGCTATAATTCTTTTGTAGTTTTAGACATATGACAGCTTTGTTCATTCCTTTTCAATCTTTATTCTTTTTATTTATTTTCTTGCTTTAATGCATTGGCCAGGACCTCCAATAAAATATTGAATAGAAATAGTGATAAGAAGTATCTCTGTCTTGTTCCAGGACTCCAAAGGGTAGCTTTCAGTATTTACTATTAAGAATAATATTTACTGTAGGGTTTTGTTTTGTAGGTACACTTTATCCTATTAAAGAAATTTCATTTTTTATTTCTAGTTATTTATATACTTTTTTTGTAGTAATCCATTTGAATTTTGTTACTTTTACCATTTAAGTTAATGTGGTGAATTAATTAAATTTTGAGTGTTCAATTATCCTCATACTCATGAAATGTACCTGACTTGGTTGTAATGTGCCATCCTTTTTATATATTACTGAATTTGAGTTAATTTTTGCTTAATATTATTTAATTTAAGATTTCGAAAGCTATTGGCTTGTAATTTATCTTTATCATAAGATTGTTGCCAGTATTCAATATCAAGGTTTTGTTGGCCTTGTAGTAATTTGGAAGATGTACTCTCTGTTTCTGTCCTCCAAAAGTATTTATTTATTATGGTATTACATTATCCTTAAATATTTGCAAAAATTTTCATCTAGGCCTGGAGTTTTCTTTGTGAGTGTGTTTTAAATTATGGCTTTAATTTCTTAAAAAGATGGAGGATTTTTATACTTTACTACTTTTATTGTGTCAACTTTGGTGTTTTATTTTTCTAGAAATTTGTACTTTGCATTTGAATTTTCAACTTTATTGACATAAAAACGATTACAAAATTCTCCTTTTAAATATATTTATTGGTAATAGGGTAAGGACAGTTTTTATATTTACAGTATTGATTTGGGGGCTTTCTCTTTTTTTAATTAGTCTTGCTAGTTATTTTATCCATTCTATTAGTCTTTGAAAAACCTTTTTGACTTTTTAATTTCATTTTATATTTGTTTTCTTATTAATATCTGATATTTTTTAATTGTTAAATTTATTGGGGTGACATTGATTAGCAAGAATTACATAGGTTCCAGATGTACATCATCTATGTGTTGCATTATGTGTTCAGCATCCAGAATCAGTTCTCTTTCCATCACTGTATATTTGAATCCCCCTCCTCTCCCTCCCACTGCCTCCCCAGACAGGAAAAAAAAACAAACACAAAACACCAAGGCCATATGACTTCATTCATATGTGGAATATAAAATTGAAAGCAACAAAGGAACAAAAACTCATGGACATAGTTAATATCTGATCTTATCCTTATTGTTTTCTCAGTCTTATTTCATTTAATTTGTGGTTCTTTTTGTAGCTTCTTAACGTAGAAGCTTGGATCATTGATTTCCATGCTTTTTTTTTTTTAATATGTTCACCCAACACTTTAAATTTTCTCTCCAAATGAATCTTTAAATATATCCTTCAAATTATAATATGGTTACTATATTCATTCCAAAATATTTTATAATTTCCCTTTTTATGTATAATGGACTCATGTGTTTTTCAAAAGTGTTTTGCTTAGCTTTCAAATATCAGGTATCACTCAGTTATCTTTTTATTATGTATATGAAAGTCTATCTTAATTCCATTGGAACCAGAGAAAAATTCTGCATGGTTGTATTTCTTTGAAATCTTTTTATACTTGTTTTATAACCCAAAATATGAACAATTTTGGCAAATGTTTTAGTATTTGGAACAAATATATATTCAACAGTTGTTGGGGCAGACTGATAAATTTAGCCTCCACTGTAATAGTTTTTGTTACATTAGACATCATCTGGATATAACCAGTTCTGTGTAGTCACATGGCATCTCCCCTCCATGATTCTTGACCTTGCACACCCAGATGCCTACGTTTTTTCACCCAGTGCACCTTGAAATAGAAGTGTAGTGTTCACTCAGTTCAAACAGTGTGCTGTTATTGAATTCTTAACAGCAAAAAAAGTTCCTCCAAATTTTTTAAAAAGCAGGTGAGAACTCTTTTTAAAAAGATCATTGCAGGTGCTGAAACTTGGCCCATCATTAAGATCTGGAGAATAAAAGGCAGTCCATGGAATACTGCCATAAGGGATCACTTCAGCTGGCAAAATTTAAAACTGAAGCGTCAGCTGGGAAGGCGATCCCTTATGGCGGTATTCCATGGGCTGCCTTTTGTTCTTGGGGTCATAATGATGGACCTGAGTTTCATCACCTGTAATAATCTTTAAGAAGTCCTTACCGACTCTTTCAAAAATTTCAAAAAAATGGAGGAGTTTTTTTCTGCTGTTAAGAATTCAGGAACAGCATGTTGTTTGAACTGAACATCTAAACGTGCTTCCATTTCGATGTGCGCTGGGTGAAAAGTGTAAGCTTCTGTGTGTGCAAGGTCAAGAAGGAGGGAGGGGAGATACATTGTGGGTGAAAAGTGTAAGCTTCTGTGTGTGCAAGGTCAGGAAGGAGGGAGGGGAGATACATTGTGGGTGAAAAGTGTAAGCTTCTGTGTGTGCAAGGTCAGGAAGGAGGGAGGGGAGATACACTGTGACAAAACAGATCCAGATGTGTCTAATGTAACAAAAGAATATTACACTGGAGGCAAAATTTATCAGCCTGCCCTCATATATCAGTTACGTCAAGACTGTTAGTTATTTTCCATATCTTTGATTATATTTTCTCATATATGCTATCCGTTATGAGAAAGGTGTGTTATAATTTTCTATAATTATGAAATTTTTTAATTGGATCTATCAATTTTTACTTTATATTTTAAGGCTATATAATAAAGTATATATCCCTTCATTTTTTTCATGTATCAGTTTTTTGCCATTAAGAAATAACCTTCATTATCTCTAATAATGCTTCTTACCGTAAAGCATATCCTGTTTGGTATTTGCATCTCCTTCTTTGCTCAATGTTTACATGGTATATATTTTCCACTTTTGTATTTTAAACCACTTTGAATTCTTATATTTGTTATAAGTTTCTTGTAATCAGCATACAGTTGTGTCTTGGGTGCTTGGAGGTATTCTCAAGGTTTTTATTTGCTTGCTTGGTAGCTTGCTTTTTCTGATCCAGCACCCTCTTTAAATTAACCTCTTAATTTTTGTCTATTTATATTTTAAATACTAATTTGTATATTAGTTAAAATATATCATCATACTATTTGTTTTATGTATGTCTAATAATTTTATGTTCCTTTTTATCTTTTTTCTTGTCTGCTTTTATTTAGAAGGTTAATCAATTTATCTGAGGTCAGAATGCCTCGCAAGGCAGAGCAACATCATGGCTGCCTTATGCACATCTCTTTCGGCGCATTTTGAGAATGTTCTCTGATATATGTATGTACTCATAAGAAGTAGATTAGCTGGGTTTGCTATATGCAGTGACCGTAAAAATATTTGTAAGCACATATAACACAATATCTGGCACATAGTGACATAATGTATACTAAATTGGTTCAATCTGAATTTTGTATTTATAACTTAGTATTTTAAGTCATATACAACTTCATATTTTAATATAAATACAGAATAAGCACAAAAGACATGTTCCACAATGAGATAGCACTTCATACTCCTTATGATGACAATTATTAAAACAAACAAACAAAAACAGTAAATAGTAAAGTGTTGGTGAGAATCTAAAGAAATTGAATCACTTTGTACTATTGATAGAAATGTGAAATAGTACACAGCTCTTGTGGAAAACAAAAGATGGACCCTCAAATAATTAAAAGTAGAATTACCATGTGACTCATTAATTCTACTTCTAGGTGGGTATACACCTAAATATATTGAAAAATTGACTTAAAAAGATATTTGTACATAGCAGCATAGTAATAAGAGCCCAAAAGTGGAAGTAACCCTCATATCCAAGGATGGACAAATGGATAAACATAATGTAGTATATGAGAGCTGTCCAGAAAGTATCCAGCCATGTAATATGAAAAGTAGAAGCATTTATGGCTGGATTTTTCCTGGACAGCCCTCATATACATAAAATGGAACGTTATTTAGCCTTACGAAGGAAGCTAATTCTAACAGTGCTACAATGTGGATGAAACTTAAAGATATGCTAAGCGAAATAAGCCAGCAAAAAAGGCAAATACTGTGTGATTCTACCTATATGAGGTACTTAGAGCAGTTAAATTCATAAAGAACAGAAATAGGATGGTGATCGCCAGTGTTTGGTGGTGAAGGGGAGATGGGAATTACTATTTAACAACAACAGGTTTCAGTTTGGAGAGTTGGAGAAAGCTGTGGAAGTGGGCATTGACAATGATAGTAGGACAGTGTGATGTACTTAACACCACTAAAGAGTACACTTAAAGATGGTAAAAAAATGTAAATTTTATTGTATATTTGGTATATTTTACCACAGTTTTTTTTTAAAAAGAGGCTGATGAGATCTGCAGCACGCTCCTAGGTGGTAATATCTTCAGAATTTCTCCACCTCTCATGATTTGTTAGGCTAAAGAAAGCTCAATTTAGAGAACTGCCCGAAACCTGCTCCTTGGTGTGACATGTGAATATTCCATTTGAAATGACAATATGTCCAAAATCTTTAGGGAATTAAATTAAACAACTCTAGGGCTTCTTTTTACTTAGCCTATTTACACAGGAAAAGCTTTGATTTTAAAGCCTCAGAACATAGACCAAATGTGAGAGGCCCCAAATAATAAAACCAAAGTGTGATGATGAAGGGTTCACTCTTTAATAAGGGCAATGGGTAAACCATGAAACAAAGAAAATTGTTAAAGCCACCTTGCACTACTCCATGCCAATAAATTTGAAAATCTAGCTAAAATGGACAATTTTCTAGGATAATACAATTTATCAAAATTGACCTTAAAAGATAAAAAATGTAAGCAGACCAATTTCCATGTAATAGAAGTAGTTATCAAAATACTGCCTCACCAAGAACACTTCCTTACTTATATTTACAAGCAAATTCTACCGAATCTTCAAAGGCTTGATCATCTCAAATGTATTTAAATTGTTTCACAGCACAGAAATACAAAACACAAAAGCTTCCAAAGTATTCTTATGAAACAGTATGAGGGGGGACCCCAAAAATGAAATTTATTTATAAAAAATTGTTTACTTATTCTTACCTGTTTAAACTTCATTCACCTTCAAAGTACTCTCTGTTTGATGCAATACACCTATTGAGATTTTTTTTTTCCCATGGCTTAGTTTTTGACTTGTCAATTTTAATGCCTTTTAGTGCTTCTGTCATTTTTGTTTCACCTCTTCCACATCTCTAAACCTTTCCCTTTGTGGACTTTTTTCATCCAGGGAAACAACAACAACAAAAAAGTAGCTCAGGACAAGATCAAGTGAACAGGGAGGTGCGGCACGGGTAGGCTGACCAGATGTCCCATGTTAGGTAGGACTGAGAACAATGGTACTGTCCTGTTTCAAACAGTACATATGTTCAACCTACTGACACCTTATATTTAGCCCAGTGAGACTAGGCTGACCATATGTACAATTTGAAATGGGACAGTACTGTTCTTTTCTGTCCTGTTTAAAGTGGGATGTCATTTTAGCCTAGGCAGGGTCATGCCATTTTTGGTCAAAAACTGCTGATGACTCAACACGGTGTTGGCAGATGTGTTGTCATGCTTCACATTGTTCATGTAAATCACCCATCATGAAAAGGCATCAAAAGAGTATCCAAAAAAGATTTCACTGAAGCTGAACGCAATCTCTCACAACAATACTAGCTGGTACATTGATGCAGATAGATGGTTTCCTAGAACACTCATTTAGTGCAGGAAGCCTGTCTTACAAGGGCCCCATCCTCCACAAGATAATTCTGGGTTTTTCTGGGGGTCCTCCAACTTAGTACTAATTTCTAAATATTATAAAGATACTACAAAAAGGAAAACAATAGCTTGGTCTCACCTATGGATATAAATGTGAAAATCATAAATAAAAACTAACAGCACATTAAAATTTTTTTATGGCCAAGAAAGTTTTATTCTAGAAATTCAAGGATATTTCAATAGCAGGATAATCACCAATATAATTTGTCATACTAATAAATCTAAGGAGAAAAATCTATCATTATCGTCCTTAAAAAAGGCTCACTGTCTTTTCCTCCTCTATTTTTGCTCATATGTCAATCCATGTGTGTATGTGTGTATAAATGTGTATGTACATACACACAGGTAGGTATGTATGTACATGTATGTATATAGATTAAAAACCCACCATCAGTAAGGAACCATGAGGTATTAACGTTAAGCTTAGAAACAAGTGAAAGATGGCCACTATCCTACTACTGTTTAATATTGCATTGCTTGTTTTAACTAATAAGGTCAAACAAGAGTAAATATACTGAGTCATAAGAATTTGGAAAGAAATAAAATTGTATTTACTAGTAATATTATATCTAAAAATATATTGGAGTCTTAAAGATGAAATAAACAAAAATCATAAAAGAATTCAGTAAAATATCAGAATATAAAATAAACATAAGTATTATTAGCTTTTATGCATACATACAAAAGCAATCCAAAGGGATAATGAAAGAGAAAACTTTAAGAAATGTGCCAAACCTGCCTGAGGAAAACTTCAAAGCACTCATAAAAGACACATAAGTAGAAGTGAACAAATTAGTAATACTTTTCTAATAAACACAGTATGTTTTGTTGTTTCTGGAGATAAGTTAATTCTAAGTTCATATGAAAAAATTAACATTGTAATAATAGCTAAGAAAATGTTGAAACAGACAAGCAGGAAGGGAAGGACTGGTCCTACCAGATATGAAAGCAAACCAGAAGCTTCTATATTAAAAACAGTGTGGAACTGGCGTGTGAATACATGGACAAACCAAAAAATGGAATAGAAAACCACAAATCAAACTCATAGACATATAGAAATGTAGTATATGAAAATGTTGATCTCCAATCACTAGTATAAAAATGGTCTTTTTAATAAATAGTGTTGGAAAAACATGAAGCCTATTTGGAAAACAATAATAAGTCCATGCCTGATACCATGTAGCAGAATAAACTTCAAATGGGTTCATGGTCAAGTGTAAAAAATGAAACCATACAAATACTGGAAGAAAACATAGGTGAATTTTTGTATGACCCTTATGTAAAAAAGCTTTTTTGTTACAATTCAAAATCAAGATCCAGTTAAATAGACATTTAAAAATTTAATTGCATAAAAAATAGAAAGAGGGAGTTCCCTGATGGTGTAGTGGCTTAAAGCTTCGGCGTTGGCGCTGTTGGCACTGCGGCCTGGGTTCAATTCCCAGTCAGGGAATTACCCACATAGCAAAAAAAAAGCAAAAAAAAAGCAAAAAAAAAAAAAAAAAAAAAAAAAAAAAAAAAAAAAAAAAAAAAAAAAAAAAAAAAAAAAAAAAAAAAAAAAAAAAAAAAAAAAAAAAAAAAAAAAAAAAAAAAAAAAAAAAAAAAAAAAAAAAAAAAAAAAAAAAAAAAAAAAAAAAAAAAAAAAAAAGAGTAAAAAATAGGAAGAAATCCTTTACATTACATAAAAATAAGGAGTTTGAAATTAAATTTAAAAATTAAGAAAACACCTGAAATATAATACCGATGAAGGACTAACCTTCCTAATATATAAAAAACTTCTTTAAAAATGATAGGAAAAGAAATATCCCAAACCTGATAATAAATGGGCAAAAGAAATGAATTTAAATAGTTTTAAAAATAAAGATGGCAAACTTTATTCAAAAGAACAATGTAAATCGAACTCTAGTGAGATATATTTTTCACTCATCAGATTGGTATAACTTCAAAAGATTGATAACACACTGTATTAATGAGTCTATAGTGAAGTAAGCAATATCCTACATCGCTGATGAGCGTGCAAAATGATTCCATACATGTGGAGGGGAGTTTGTTATTATCTCATAAAAATAAGTACTTATTTACTCTTTGACCCAGCAGTCCTAATTTTAGTAATTTATCTTGACATTATACCTTAACAAGTATAAAAACAAATATGCACAAAGTTCTTTATTGTATCATTATTTGTTTTAGTGGAGCACTAGAAATAACCTAAATGTCCATCCATAGAAGGTGTCTGAATAACTTTTGCACAATAAAGTACTATGAGCATAAAGACACACAGAGAATAAGGAAAATGTCCTTCAACTACTCTGTCATGATTTCTAGGGTATACTGTCAAATGAAAAAAAGCAAGATTTAAAAGAATCAAGTGTATAAATCTAGTCTTGAAGCTACAATCAGACAAATCATATTGTGAAAAAATACAAGATATCAGACCCCAGGACTCTTTAAAAGGGTCATGAATGACCAGAAAAAATTATAAAAGATAGTGAACCTATTCTGATTTAAAAGAAAGTGCAGCTTGACAACCAAATGCAGTAAGTAATCCCTGATTGGGTCCTGGATCTAACAATAACAAAAATTATTAAAGACATTTTAGGAAACCTTGAATATGGACTGTATATTAAATTATATTATTCCATGTTATTCTTGGTTGTGATATTGTCATTATTGTCATATACAGGATGTTCTTGTTCTTAAGAGATACATGCCGAAGTATTTAGGGATGAATTGTCTTGTCGTCTGCAACTTGCATTCAAATGTTAAAGGCTATATGTAGGCAGAGGCCACAGCTGAAGGTGCACAGGTGCTCACTGTACTGTGATTTCAACTCAGGAGAATTTGGAATTTGTCAAATTAGAAGTTGAGAGACAAAGGGGATGTCCAAGGATAAAAGATAAATTAAATTAGAGCTATGCCTTGTACTTATTTTGTAATTCATCAAAATAAAAGCTTATATTTTAATGTAATAAATTGGTCACTGAATTCATGTTCTATTTGAGGTATGATAGGGAACAAAAGAATCCAGTGAGGTTATTAGAGATGAGACATGAAGACTGAAAGAGAAAAGTCAAAGGAGAAAAATGATCAACACTCTGGATTAGGTTGTAGTGAAAACATAAATGTAGGAAAATTGTCTAAAAGGTTGATCTTTCATTTTCTTTGAAAGCTCTTATTAGAAAGAAATGTGGTCCCTTGTATTAGACGGTTTCCTGGAGACTGACATTCCTCTTTAAAGTTCAAAAGCTAAAACCACTGCTCCAGCTTCAGTCTTGAGCGTTACTTCTAGAAATTGATGATTACTGTAGCACACGACACACTAAATGACCTCGTAGGTGGAGTTAGGGAGTGCTTCTTCGCTGAAGCCCTGTCAAAGATGAACTCAAGGGTAGAGAAGAGTTAACTATGCAAATGAGATGGATGAACGTTTTCTAAGCACCAGGCACAGCATGATCAAAGAAAACAATAGGCCAATGCGGCATATGTGGAAACTATGAGGTATGGTTGGCGCACAAAGAGGGAGATGAGCAGTGAGAAACGAGGTTGCAAAATTTTCCGAGTTGTCGAATTCCTTCCCCTGTATTGGCGTACCAGCCGCCAGGGGGCACCCCAACCTGACTCCTGGCCTGGGGCCTGTATTGGCACGCCAGCCGCCAGGGGGCACCCCAACCTGACTCCTGGGCTGGGGCCTGTATTGGCGTGCCAGCCGCCAGGGGGCACCCCAACCTGACTCCTGGCCTGGGGCCTGTATTGGCACGCCAGCCGCCAGGGGGCACCCCAACCTGACTCCAGGCCTGGGGCCTCGGCAGCGTTCCGAAGGGATTTCCTTGGGTCCCGAGGGTTATACAAAAGTGTCAAGGGCAACGTCTCTCTTTCATCCTTGCGCAGGGGCCATGCCAACCTTCTCGGTGTCGTCCCAGTTTTTAGTGTGTGTCCGCCGAAGCGAGCACCCCCTCCCCCACCCACGCCCCTGCTGAGACGGCCGCAGGGATGAAGTTCCGCGTTACTACCGCCGCGCAGTAGGTGCCGTGTGTCTCGTGCTCCGCCTTGGATTAGAAACTAAAGTAGCTGCCTGGACTCATGTGGATCAACGGTGCTGTCTCCTTTTTGTTAGAATGATTTTCTGCTTTGGATTCAACATCAAAAAGGCTAATATTTCAGAGTTAGAGAATTGCTGTTTTCATGGGAGAAAAAAAGAGGCGAGTATTTGGTTTTATCTTTCACAATGCCTCTCTTGTTCCTGGATTTGTTTCCGTAATGGACACTGCATGATCCAAGATATTTAGAAATAATTCAAAAGCCTGTTCAGAATGCTTTTGGATCAGTGGGAGTGTTGCAACTTCGGACACTGGAACCATGAAGTATCAGAAATCTTAGGCTTACTGAGTACGTTATAGCTCACAATGACCTTACTAAAAAGAACGACCACGTAGACACCTAAGGGACAATGATGTTGCCTGCGTTTTCTGTCATCTCTGCATTTGGTAGTTACCCCAGGGTTTGTAGACTGTATCAGGAGGTCCGGCACCGACGGAATTGCTTACAGACAGAATGTTCACGTGCTTACTATCCAGGAGCCCACACCACCTGGTTCCTGGAGTGACCTAAAACAGGCTTTGGGCTCCCAAAGCACAAAGAACCCAAATTCACTCAGTCACCCGTCCACCAACCACCACTCAAATATGCTCTATACCAATCTTTCACCTATTAGAATGGAAGGCAGTTAGATAGAACTGAGGAAATTTAACAGGCCAAACTCATTTTGTAGTCTGCATGTAATTTGTTGAGACCCGTCTAATCAGAAAAAGTGTTTTGTTTCTTCTCTAGCTGGCATATGTGTGTGTACAGGAGCAAAATCGGTCTGACTAACATCTGTTTGTCTATGAGAATAACAGTACTGAGAGATTAGAAGATGGAGTTAATACAATTTATCTGGATTCTATGAAGAATTTTATTCAATGCGTACTAATGAAAAACACTGGAGAAACAGTCCAACTTACTTTCCGAAGGGTGCCAATGCTGTACACTAAATAACAGAGGTATATTGTATTGTCAGCTTTTTATTAACTATGTGAGGTGTCTAGGTTAAGGAAGTAAAGAGCAAGATTCTTTTCTTTTGTGATGAGAGATGATTGTTATTTTAATAAAAGGAAAACTGTGTTTAGTTAGCACTAAAAGTAATAAAACTAGGTAAGTTTGAGGATTAACTGCCAGAGAAAAGTCAAATATATTAAAAAGCAAGATTTAACTTTCTCTAGATTCCAACTACATTGAGAAAATTTTCTTGTGTTGTATGTATACACTTTAAAGTTTATTTTTTATTAACACTAGACTTTAGGGCATTATTTTTGCACCAGGAAAGCCTGGTCATGGATTTGAAAACCAATTTAATACTATCTTTTTTTTTATTTCCAAAACTTAGCAGCACTTTGGAAATGCTAAAGAAAAAATAATAACTTAAATGAGATGGAATTCAACACTTCAACCTCAGTGTTCGGCCAAATAGTGTCTTAAGGCTCTGAATTGGAAACTCATTCCATTTGACTTGATTTTAGGGTCACATTGAGCCAAAACTCACTTATGTGTCTTGAATTCACTGCTTTGAACTGAAAAGTAAATTGTTTACTTGCTCCCAATGGGAATGCATTATGCTGAAAGATCGCTTCCTGTTTATCCTAGAGGGGTTTCCCTTCCTTGAAAGAAGTCATAATCTGGGTCAGCTGCCTCTTCAGGGGCCACTTCTGACAGCTTTCTCAGGATAAGTGAGATCAGAAAAACACCCAGCTGTTACAATATATGAAACTAAAGGCTGGGCACAGTCCCTTCTTTTGAAGAGGGCTCTGACTTTTAAAATGGGTTGAAAGCTGAAGTCAGAGGAAAGCAACACATTTTCTTCCCTGACTGACTCTTGCTGAATCCCCCTGTGGGTCGTTTCAGATTCTCCTAAAAGCCACAGAGTGTCACGCAGTGTGGATATTTGACGGTCTGTAGGAGTGCACAGAAAAAGTTGCCCCGTTTTTTTGCTAGGACATTGGAAAGTGCTAGAAAACAAAAATAATCCTGGATCAACATATGAGTCAAATGCTGTATTTATCCCTTTTGCAGTGAGGGAACAAAACTTAAAATGCCACCTTACCGAAAATAACAGGCAATTAAAGTACGCTGGATCTGTAATACTATGAGTGGTAGCCAAGTGTTCCCAAGAAGCATCACCGTGCAGGAATAATTGCACCGGAGTCTCCAGTCTTTCCTCTCCCTTGATGTTGCCTACTGAACTCTTTACCATTTTGCATTTGAAAAGAAGTAAAAGTTTCTTTATTTTCCTCAGGATTTATACAGGGTAATATCACCACTTCTACTTATTACTTCTGATCACTGTTGAATCAAGGAACTACTGTGTTCTGTCCTGGGGAATTCTAAGTATGATGCTGAATTCTGCCATTAGCCATTGCCTGAAGGAGTCCAAACGAGGGAATGTAGACATCCAAAGAGTGTCCCATTCACACAGTCAGAAAAATCAATTTGATTGAGAACACGGACGCCATCACGTCAAGTGTGGTAGATAGCATATTACCAGGTCAATGCCTTCGTAATTCTTTCCTTCTAGTGAGGCTCTGTAGGAGAAAGGCCAGGTACTCCGACTCATCTCTGCTGAGTGCTTTCCCTCTAGCAAGCTTCCTTCTCTGAAAGGCAATTGGAATTGAAGAAAAATGGTAAAATCATCTGAGGTGAAGTTAGAAGAGACCAAGGAACTTAAAGGAGGTAGTGATTATCAGGTAGGAATGGGGATTTTCTTAGAACCATGCTTTGAAAATATGTTCACACTGTACCTCAGTGCCATAAATATAGTAAGTCTACAACAAAACATTATAAAAGGTATGAAAATTAATGGTGGGCTGTGTGGTATTACAGGGCCTCGCAGGATGGAAAGTAAAAGTTTAAAGAGCACATAAAGACAATTATTTTAAAATATGTGGAAGTGCTGTTCTAGAACTTATAAACCACACAAATGAAATCATGTGTCACAATGTTGGAACATGAGTTATAACAATAACTAATCCATCCTTCTGGTGAGAATAATGTAAATGGAGGAGGGGGAACAAAAAGAGAAAGGGAGAAAGGGAGAGAGGAATACATGCCAGAAAACAACTAAAACATAGTCAATGGCACAAATAAAATTCAGTAAAAGAGGTTACATCAGGATAAGGAAAAAATCTAAATCTAAGAAATACAATTGAAGCACAATATATGGCCTATATAAATAGAGAATCAAATTAAAAACAGAATTTTTCAGCCATAGCCATAACCTAAGAGAACAGGCTTGAAGGCATATGGACAAGGTATTTCTTGTTACCGTGTGGGCTGTGTGCTGTGAGATGTGGGGTGGTTCCTTGTGTGGCTTTGAGAGCTCTTGTCGGGCCTTGTGTAAGTGGGGGTTAGAGTGTTGAGAGTTAATAAATTACTATGAATCTAGAGACGGTAGATACACAAGCAGATCAGGAAGGGCACAACAGTTCATCTACAAAAAGCAAAAAATGGTGACATTTGTCATAGAAATCCACAATGAAATAACATTAACATTGATATCCAAGAACCTTGAACACCAAAGATTCTAAATTAACTACAAAATGTGTATTATTAAGATCATCTGGAGCTATACATTCATAATGCGCCCTGCAAAAGAAGCCAGTTTTCCTACTTAAGGTGAAGGTGAAAGAGTGGGAATTCCTCTACACTGATTACTAGATTCCAAAATAAATTGGAAATGATAGTCCAGGAAAGAATATGAAAAATTCAAATTTTAAAAAGTGGAAGGAAATGAAAGAAAACATTGAGATGAACAAGTATAATACACACACACACACACACACACACACACACACACACACGAGGGGAGAAAAAAAGAAAAAGGACTGTGTTACTGAAGTTATAAGTTATAAAAAATAGTTTTGAGGTCTATTGTTGGAAAGTCTGTGGTCTATCTAGCCCTTCTGATGTGAAAAACAACCATACTCAATAGAACATTAAAGAGAATCGGGCCAAAAGAAACACTAATATTACCTACAGGTGAAAAAAACAAACCAGGAGTCATAAACAATTATTAAAGGGATATTTGTAACTAATTAGAAGTTTGTTCTCATTTGAGAGAAAAAATGGCAAGTCTTCCAGAAACTCCTGAGACCCAAAAAAGTATTCTCCACAGCTACCTGGTCATAGGCACCAAAAACCATCAAAAGAAATATAATTATCATTTCTAGCTACTTCTAAATACTACATTGTACATGTTAAAGCTTTGTAGAAAATTTAACCACATACTTACCAAACCCAACAAAGAAAACTTGAAGCTGTTGGCAAAGTGAATAAAAAACAAACAAGTAATTCTAAATAAACTATAAATTTGGGTGATGTTCAGTATACTAGAAAGGACCTAGTGAGTCAAGCTAAAGGTGAGCAATTAGTGTGATTTAATGCTGTCACTTGACCAGTAAGTCACTGTTAACCTTGGATACTATCTCAGTGCCATGACCATGATGTAAATGTAAGTGGGACCATATATTTATCATCCTAGCTTGCTCAATGCTTCATAAGTTAATTTAATAATGCTCCTGGGTATCTTGTTCACTTGGTTTGATTTTCAGTCTTTGTTTGGAGTAGACATAAATAGCCCAAGTTCTTTGGTGTCATTACAGAGCAGGGAATAAGAGGAGAGCATTCTTTCATCAGATTCCCCAGGAGCTCCAACAATATTGGACCCTTGTATTTCACCACCTAAGTAAGACTTTGCCCTCTCTCTAGACTGAGAAAGATGGGTTCATGTCTATAGATAGTTCTTCATCTCTTAAAATGACAGGCAGAATTATGTGTCTATGGATAAATGATCAATTTTTTTAAGGAGAGGATATCACTTGCCATTCATCTGAAAAGGTTAAGAAAGACCTTTCATTAATTCAACAATATAGTGCCTTCAAAGTATTAGACACTAGATTCTGTGAAAATAAAAACAAGTAAGACAGTAATAGCCCTTAAGAAGTTCTCAATCCCCTGGGGTAAACAAGCCCCTGCCAATTTCAAAAATGCTTTCTACATTATAGTAAAGAGACACGTAGAACTAATGGATCTGGGGAATTACAGGGGAAAATGTGACCGGATTAAAGTTTCTTCCTGAAATTGAAATGATGTCAATTAGGGACCAAAGTTGGAAGAGCAAGTCAGGACAGTTATGTAAATAAATCCAGAAACATATGCTTGTGTGAGAATCAGTATGTACGGGGCCAGATAATGGATGCATTTGCAGGGCTTTGTTTTGAGCAATTGATTTTTAAGAGCCTGGAATGCTGAATTTACTCTTCGTCTTGCCCACAGTTTTGGAAAGATGCTAGGAACCTCTGACTTTGTTAATTAAAGTAAATGACTCTTGTTGCATTATGAATGACTAGGCAAGCAATATCTCGCCTTTCTTTAGCAAGTTCTGCCACAGATTAGTGGAAGAAAAAAGTGAAAAAGTCATAGCAGATGTCTTTCCTAATTGATACAAGGGCCCTTGATGTGCATCGATGCCTTAGAATGACAGGCAGGATTACAGGTAACCCCCGTATGACATGACTGTTACTTTCTTTTTAAAATGCTGTGTCATGCAAATCCATGTTATATGAAACAAAGAACTAGTACCAAAAAGGGGGTTAGGTTCCAAAAATTTAAAAAACATACCATTATATTTTTATAATTAAGGGAAATACATTTATTAAAGCAATTTTCACCAGAAGTATAACATATATTAATACGTATCAAATAATGTTTTCTTCGTCATCACTACTAAACATCATTAACTGAGGGCGTTGTCTTTCTGACAAGGTATCTTCATCCTCTGAACTTTCTTTAGCATAATCTTGACTTGTATTCTGTACTTTTAGCAAAAAATCTGTTATTTTAGATTGCTTGCTTTTAGCTAAAAGATCTTTATAAATTTTGTTATATGGTGCTAAGCACTTGTGACGTTCTTAAAAGCTCTTATTACGCTCCATGTTGTTCGGGGATTTCTCTGATTCTCAAACTGTGTTTGAGTGAAATTGTGGTCTAGGATGCTGTGTGTACAAAGCCTTCCCCCAATTCTCAAACTGTGTTACAGAAGTGTCGCACTATATAAGTGCTGTGTTATACGGGGGTTGCCTCTTTGTTTCTATGGATATGTGATCAATTTTTTTAAGGAGAGGATATTATTGGCCATTCCCCTGAAAAGGTTAAGAAAGATCTTTCATTAATTCAACCATATAGCACCTTCAATGTATAAGACACTAGATTCTGCGATGATAAAAACAAGACAGTAATAGCCCTTAAGAAGTTTTCAATGCCCTGGGGTAAACAAGCCTCTGCCAATTTCAAAAATGCTTTCCACATTATAGTCAAGAGACCCATAGAGCCCACGCAAAAGGAAGTATGAAGAAGAATGGATCCAGTATGTTGGATTTGGAGATTACATTGATGAGAATTTTTTTAAATATCGTCTAATATGTACACTTCCAGAAAGATAAGAGTCAAAAGTTGCAAGTGATTCATCTCTCACTTCTCCTCTGCCCTGATTTAGAGAAAATTTGCTTGAACTGTTGATTTAAATGCATTTTTAAGAAATGTTTTAGGCAACCCTAATGAGGATGGTTCAACGGGAGTTAATTAAATTCTGTAGCCTTAGAATGTTCTGGTGTTTAAAAAATGGTCAGCATCCATATGTTGCACTGTAAAGACTCCTAGACTAATTTTCAGCACACACACACACACACACACACACACACACACACACACACGAACAGGTACCATAGAAACCTACATGCTCTGATTTCTGCAAAAGGCCCCTGTGCCCTAGTGGTGGTGGTTCATTAGGAGTGTCCACATGGATCTGATGAAACACCTGTGCAAATACAAAGTGAAATGGAGACCACGCTCTGCAGAAAACAAGGAAAGACATTTTAGGGATGATCATACTGGGCTGAGTCCCTGTTTCTAATTGATCAGCAGGGATAAATAAATATTCTGCCACATCTATTTCTCACATCCAGAATGGCTGGAGGTTTATTAAATAGAATGCACAGCAAAAGCAGAGACAGCAGGAACATTGCTAATCCCTCACCCCAACCCCGTATTTAACAACAGTTTGGGAAAGAATAGTGCTTGAGGCCTTGCTGGTGAGCCCTGGATGCGCAGTAAACTGGTGAGCTTCCCTTGCAGAATAAGATGGGCTGGGAAGAGGAAGGAAAAGAGTTTTCCTGGGCATGTATTTGAGAGATTAAATCGTAGACTTGCCTGCCAGAGAGCAGAAGGCAAACCCAATTATAGAAAGCAGCACTTTCAAATTTGAAAAAATGAATTAAACTAAGAAATTTTTAGGGAGCGTTAGAGAAGTAAGCAAGAGAAATAAGGGAAAGAACCAAAGTCAGGGAGTTCCCAAGTACTGGAGTCATGAAACTAGAAAGACTGTAGGCTTTGTGGCTGCATACACCTGGGTAGATTTCCTAGGTGTGTCCCACAGCATCTGGGATTGTGAACTCTGGCCAGGGTATTTCACATCAACAGCTAGCACATTTGGGGGCATTTGTTATGTTAGGCATCAGGATTTTATACATTGTTTTACTTAATTTTCTCTACAGCTCCATTTTATTGATGAAGTTGGGAGACATTAAATATCTTGTCCCAAGTTATACAGCCAATAAACCGTGGAGTCAGGATTTTAACTCAGGTCGATATGACTATTTATTTGTATCCCAGTTGCATTCTCTGTGAAATGGAGATGCTATTACTAATCTCTCAGCACATGTGGGTGGACATAGTGACATTAATGATGTTCTCTCTCTCCCTGACGGTACACATTCGCTTGTACAAAAATCAGTATATGCCTCTCTGGTGTGCACTTTAAGTTACTGATGGTTGGGCTCTGGCAATTTGCTTATTTTTTTTCCCAGAAGAAAGGGACCTTAATTTGAAGGGACTCACCATTTTGTGAAGGTGCTTGTTCATGTAGTGAAAGGTGGGGACGGTACTCATCCCATAGGTGACCTCATCCAGTTCCTTAGCCTCAAAGACAATCTCTACACTGCTAACTCCCAAATCCACATTTCCAGTCCTAACTTTTCCTTAAACTGCAGATGTGACATCTTTATTTGGATAGTCAAATAGGCATTTTATACTTGGCATATCCAAAATTAAAGACTTGATTTTTTATTCCAACCTCCTCCAATCTTTACCTCAGTCAATGGCATGATCCATCCAATTGCTAAAGCCCCAAATCTTAATTTTACTCGATTCTTTGATCTCTTGCCAGCCCCTACAATCACTTTAGAAAATTTTCTTGACTTTGGTTCTAGACTATATAATGATTCATTCACTTTTCTCTACCTCAGTTACCATGGCCCTAATACAAAATAGCCATCACCTTGCTGTTGGGCCACTCTAATCATTCTGACTGGATTTCTGGCTTCCATTCTGCAATTCATTCTTCATACAGATATCACCACTTGCTTTATGCAATATAGATAAAAGCATGCTGTCCCCTGGTTTAAAACCCTCCAATGACTTTTCATTGCGCTTGGAGAAAATCCAAGTTCTTTATACCAGATCCCTACAATGTGACACAAACCCTCCTCTGATTTTGTGTCCCACTATGACCCCTTTACTTTTTGCCCTTTGTATCTCTCAAACAAGCCAAGCATGTAATTCTCTTACATGTTCATGATTGTTTCTGTTCTCTCTGCCTAGAATTGTCTTTCCTCATTTCTTTCCACAGCAGGAACTTCCTTGATATTGAACTGTCAGCTCAAATGTCATCCCCTCAAAGGACTCACCTCTGATGTTCCAGTGACTTTACATTGGCCTACTTAATTCTTTGCATTGGCGTTTTTCAGTATTTGATGTTTTCTTATTCATTTTTTGGTTGTTATTTATTTATTTATTTATTTATTTATTTGCACATTTGTTCACTTACTCATTTCTACCACACACTTCCTAGAATTGCACTGTGCATATGGCACCCATTGCCAATATATGCTTGTTTAAATCAAATTAATTAAAATTTAAAAGAATGTTGTTCCTCCCTCATACTAGACATATTTCAAGGGCTCAATGCCTACATATGGCTACTGGCAGATATGCATAATTTCCATCACTGAAGAAAGTTCTACTGGTCAGCACTGTCCTATATTATAAGTAAGCTTCATGAGAATAGGGACAGGATTTGTCTCATTCATAGCTGAATCCCCCAGACAGTGTCTGGCAGACAGTAAACTCACTGAGAAACATTTGCTGAAGGAGTAAATGAGTAGATGAGCAAATGGTATATAAAGAGGAATCTAATTTTTCAGGAAAAGATGACACTCAAGAGACATACAGAGCTAAGCTTTTGACTTAATAGCTCTTTTATCATAGAAGTCTACCTAGGGAGCATTCTGAAGATATAAGTTGATTCACCCAGAGGGGCCAGGAGGATTCAGCACTAATATTTGGAATTTAGCTGTTCTACTTCACAAAGAAGTCATCAGCAAAGCAAATTAGCCAGTTCCCCTTCCTACTCAGTTGAGAGTCCTACACTGACTATAAAACCATCCTTTGGGCCAACTCAAGATTTACTTCTTTGTTTAACAGTTTTGAACAATAGTCAAGCTCATGTGCATAAAAGGCCCATAATGTTCTGGGAACCATTGTTGAATAGATAGTACAAGGAGTGGCAGCAAGTAGGCACTCTTATTTTTAACCCATTAAAATCAGGATGCCTGTAAATACACAACCGTGATGCCCTGTGTCAGTACTATAATGCAGGTAGGAAGTGCTGAAGTGAAACAAAGAAACAAGTGATAGCCCTGAGTCTAGAAGGGATGAAGAGTCAGTACGCCAAGCAGAGTGTCACAAGGAGGTGGCCTTGAGTTTAGTCTCACAGGATGAGTAGGAATTTATCAGCAGTCAATTAGGGAGAGACATTTTTGCCAGAGAGAACAGTATGCCCGATACAAGCAAAATCTGTGATGGTTCAGTGCACCTAGGAGTTTAAAATAGTTTGAAACTGATGGAAAGCAGAATACAACAATGAGCACACAGTAACAAGGCAGCCCAGGGAGACATGTAGTTCATCAAAGGACTTCTGTGAAACACAAAGGATTGGGATACTATTACAAAGATGAATTGGTGTCACTGAGGAAGTTTAAGCTACAAGAGTAAACTTATAAGGATTTTGTTTTAGAAAGATTCTTCTAGAACAAAATTTCTTAATTCTCTTGTGTATGCCGTGGACTCCTTTAGTAGTTTTGAAAAGCCAACAGATCCCTTCTCAAAATTGTTATTTTTAAAGACACATAAAATTTTAAAGGAGACCAATTTCATTGAAATACAGTGATCAAAATATAGAAAAAAATTGTGATACAGCAATATATGTACTTCTTTATTAAATGCATTAAACAATGAGATCTAGTAACAGATCTAATAACTATGATAGTTTTGAATAGTGATGAGTTTACATGATATTTGAGGATATTTACTTCAGATGTAATGAGATATAAAAATGTCTGGTTCATTTGGTGACAAGGTAACTGCTATTGCAAATAATACTGAGGTTTGTCTCTATTCACGATAGAAGCAAATACTAAATTTTAATTACAAAGTAGTGAAAATAAAGATATAATATTTTGCATTCAAAATTGGACCACTGAATTTTATCTATGGATCCAGATTAAGAAACCCTACTCTAGGTATAATGGAGAAATAACTAGGGGTGAGAAAGAATGAGGGTGAATGCTGTAAGGCTGGAGACAGGGAAAGCAGGTAGAAAGACAGTGCCATAATTTAGAAGAGGGATGAGGAAGGCTGAACTGAGCAATTTCTTTAAAATTGATATGGCACAAAGATGGAAGAGTAGAAAACATTGTGCCTGCTTTGTTCTGTGAGTACATTGGATGCTAATGGGCAAGTCACTTCAAATAGAATTCTCCCTTCAGAGAAAGCGCATATTCAAGAGTCAGAACAGGGAGATCTAAGATGGCGGAGTAGGTAAACACTGTGCCTGCTTCTCTCTGAAAACACACGAAAATTACACCTAAATTATAGAACAGTCTACCTAAAGAACCATTTGAAGTCTAGCTGGACAAAAATTTTATAACTAAGAAAAAGCCACATTGAGATTGGTGGGAAGGGTAGACACACAAACCTCCACGTGGTGGTTGAGAATCAGGAGGAATATCTTGGCTGTAGAGGTTCCCCACAGAAAAGTGAGGGACACCAGCCCTACTAGGCTCCCCACCCAGAGTACTGGTGCTGGGAAAAGGAGCCTCCACTCCTGGCTGTGAAATATCTGGCTGTGAAAAATAGTGAGGATTCTGCCTGTTCAAGTGGGACAGAAGGCTGCAGAAAACCCAGATGTCCTCTTAAAGTGCCCACACACAGGCTCTATCACTCACAGGCATTCACCCTGGGCTCCAGAGGAACAGTAACTCAGGGGTCATTGGAGGCATATGGAGTACAGACAGGCGTGTGACTTTAGAGTGAGGACTAGAGGACAGTCATTGCTTTCTCTGAGGACCTACCCCCATGCAGCCAGCAGGCGGACACCATCTATCCTGTGTGTGCCCACTCCCTACACAGCCAAATCTGAACCTAATTGGTCTGCTGAGCTCTGTTCACTCCATCCTGCTAACTCACTGGGACCCCACCCCACCCAATTCCCCCAATACCAGAGGCACTTTTTCTGGCCCCGCCCTCATTGCAATCTTTCTTGTGAAACTATTAGAGTCAGTAAGCCTTAGGTGGGCAGTGGCTGGCATCAGTGTGCTATGAGATTTTTACTGAATAGCTCCATGCACAGCACTGGCACCAAACCAGAATCTACATTTACCTGGTGAACACAACTCCTTCCACTCTAGTGATTCCCTGAGACCCTGCTTCCCACAACTTGCATACCACACAAGGCTTTATCAATGGCTGAACCTTAGGAGTTCTGACAGGTGACAGCAGGCCTTGGAATGCCCTGACTTTCTGTGGACATACCTCAGACCCAGTACTGGTGGCAGCTATCTTTGGTTCAAAGAATGGCCTCTCCCATGCACCTTCAGATGTGACAAAGGCAATGAACAATGGTGGATCATTTAGTAGATCCTACCAGGTAGTCCCCTGCCATTCATAGGCAGTGATTGACCTAGCCCTGTATCAGAGCCCCTCCCAAGAGGCCTTAAAATCAACATAATTGGAAATTGGCTTCAGATCATAGCAGAGCAACACCCAATTAGTAGCACACACAAAGGGCAGTCTCAACAGGCACTAGAACCTGGTGGGGTAAATCCCACTCTATAGTAAGCCCTACACACAGTAGCTATAAGCTGTAGACATGGCCACACCCCACAACCAGTCAGCCTGAAAGTAAATCCCACTCATTGACCTACCTATATAGCAATCAAGGCTCAAATATAAAATCAAAGCACATACAACCCAGAGAAGGTGACCAGGAAGACTGTGCCAGGGCCCCACAGAGCACCTACTACATAAGGCCACCAGTAATACTGAGAGACATACCAGATGTACCTAATACATAAAAACTAACATAGAAAGGCAGTAAAAATGAGAAAAAAATACATCCCAAATGAAAGAACAGGAGAAAAACCCCAGAAAAAGAGCGAAATGAAATGAAGACAACCTACTAGATACAGAGTTCAAAGCCATGGTTATAAGAAATCTCAAAAAACTTAGTGAAAACTTCAACAAAGATAAACAACAAGCATAAAAAAGGCCATAGAAATCATAAAAGTGAATCAGTCAGAAATAAAAAATACAATAACTGAAACAAAGAATGCAATAGAAGGAATCACCAGCATACTAAATGAAGCAGACAATCAAATCAGGGATTTGGAAGACAAGGTAGAAGGACACACCCAGTCAGAACAGCAAAAAGAAAAAAAAATTTTTAAAAATGAGGACAGTTTAAGAGACTTCTGTGACAACACCAAGTGTAACAACATTCACATCATAGGAGTACCAGAAGGAGAAGAAAGAGAGCAAGTGATTGAGAACATATTGGAAAAAATGACAACAAACTTCCCTCATCTGATAAAAGAAATAGACATACAAGCAGGAAGCATAGAGAGTCCCAAACCAGGTGAACCCAAACAGGTCCACACCAAGACACATTATAATTGAAATGGCAAAGGTTAAAGACAAAGAGAGAATCCTAAAAGCAGCAAGAGACAGGCAACTAATAATTTATCAAGGAGCTCCAACAGACTGTCAGCTGATTTCTCAACAGAAACTTTGCAGGCCAGAAGGATTGGCACAAAATTTCCAACATGATAAAAAGCAATGACCTACAACCAAGACTACTCTACCCAGCAAAGCTATCATTTAAAATTCAAGAACAGGTAAAGAGCTTCCCAGGCAACAAAGAAGTTCATCACCACCAAATCAGTATTAAAAAGAATGTTAGAGAGTCTTCTTTAAGATGAAAAAAAAAATCAAAATTATGAATAATAAACTGGCAATAGCTACATATCAACAATTAATTTCGATTTAAATGGATTAAAGTCTCTAATTAAAAGATATGGAGGGTATTGTGCTGAGTGGAGTATCAGACAAAGAAAGACAGATGCAATGTGATTTCATTTATATGTGGAAGCTAAAGAAGAAAATAAACAAACAAAACAGAAACTCATAGATATGGAAAACTTAGATGGTGGTCAGATGGGAGGAGGGTTAGGGTGTGGGGAAAAATGGAGAAGGGATTAAGATAAGAAGTACAAATTTATTGTTACAAAGTAGTTATGGGCATGCAGGATATAGCATAAGAAATATGCCCAATAATAACTATTTATGGTGTCATATGGGTACTAGATTTGTTGGAGTGATATTGTAGATGGGATTGGGGGCAGAGTGAAAAGGTGAAGGAATTAAAAAGCACAAATTGGTAGTTATCAAATAATCATGAGGATATAATGTAAAGCATAAGGAATGATATGGTAATAACTATGTATAATGCCAGGTGGCTACTAAACTAGTCATGGGGATCGGTTCTTTAATTATATAAGTGTCTAACCACTATGCTGTATACCTAAAATTAATATAAAATAATATTGAATGTATAGTAAATAATACTGTGATACATTATTAGATGGTTTCTGGACTTATAATAGTGATCGCTTCTTTAGATATATAAATGTTTATTCACTATGGTGTACCCCTGAAAGTAATGTAATACTGTACTTTAGCTGTATTTTAATAAAAATATTTAAGAATAAACAAACAAATAAAACTCATGTAGCACATATTCACTTCCCAAATAGCTCATTTGAAACAATGGTCCCTAACCTTTTTAGCACCAGGGACCAGTTTGTGGAAGACAATTTTTCCACAGATCGGGATGATTTAAGCACATTACATTTATTGTATACTTTATTTCTACTATTACTATTAGTATTGCATTGTAATATGTAATGAAATAATTATGCAACTCGCTTGGCACTGTAAACCACTCTACCAATCACAGCTTGTCACTTGCCATTCACTGATAGGGTTATGATATGAGTCTGGAAGCAATTGATTTATTATAGTCTCTGTGCAGTCAAACCTCTCTGCTAATATAAATTATTTTTGCAGCCACTCCTCAGTGCTCCATCACCACCTTAGCTTCACCCGAGATCACCAGGCATTGGATTCTGATAAGAAGCACGCAACCCAGATCCCTCACTGTGCAGTTCACAATGGAGTTCGCACTCCTATGAGAATCTAATGCCATCACTGATCTGACAGCCAGATGGAGCTCAGGTGATAATGTGAGTGATGGGGAGCAGGTATAAATACAGATGGAGCTTCTCTTGCTTGCCTGCTGCTCACCAGTTACTGTACGGCCTGGTTTCTAGCAAGCTATGGATGAGTACCAGTCCACGGCCCAGGAGTTGAGGAATCGTGATTTAAAGGGTATTATTTGTATTAGAAATGATTCATTTTAAGTTTCTTATAAATTGGTACCCCCTTACTTTATATGAGATGCAATTTAATTTATAGCACTTTACAATATGTAGGCTTCAGAAACACAGTATTTTCTGAGAGATACAAGTATGCTAGTGCTCTTTTTCAAAGACCCTTTGAAACGTGGTGGAGGAAAAAACCTAACAGTTCTAAAATCTATTCTTCCAAGAAAAAAAATCTCTGTGCACGTAATGCTTTTGTTTTTAAACATGTGCATGTGTGCACTCACACACACACACACACACACACACACACACACACACACAGTTTAATATCCTCACATCATTGACAATAACAAATAGCGTAGGACCAAGAGACGTGCATTTTGACTTCCTTCATTCCAAAACAAGCAGTTCAGGCACCGGGTGTTTTGAACCCAAGAACATGTTATAAAGGAACAAGGATCCAGAGCGTCACCTTGCAAGACCTATTTATCTCATAACTTAAACTGAAAGCTTCTATCTTGTTATAAACTCTTAAACTGTACTGTTTTATGGTGCTCTATTGAATTTTCTAGGCTCTAGGCAGAAGTTTCAATGTAGACTTTCTTATTCTTCATTTTTATTGCCAATAGCAGTGGTGAAGGGGAAAGAGGAAAAGGTTTGGACTCAGTTACTGGTTTTTAGATGTTTTCTTGTTTCAGGACTGTGCATTTTGCCTCTTCAAGTGGAAACAACATTCTTTGACATGAAGGCTCTTCATCTTCTGCTGAACATTGCACTTTGCATGCACTAAATCTGTGGACTAAGAGAAACAATAAATCTCATCTCAGAATAGAATAGCATTAAATGCCCTAGTTGAAAGCCAGAATTTTGGGGTTTTCAACTGCTCCAATTTTAGCTATCTAATCTTGGGCAAGTTACTTAAATACTCTAGTTTCTTCATTATACAAAAGGTATAACATTAGAACTTATGGTACCTTTCTCAGAGAAATGTATAACAGTTAAATTAATATTCTTAAAGTGCCCACAATAGGGTCTAGCACATACTTTCTTAATAAATGTTAGGTGTTACTATCTACATGAAAAATGCACACATGCTTCTTACACAAGTAGAAATTCCTTATATAGTTTCTTTTGGTCATAAAAATGGGAAAATAGATCATTATGCTTCTATTAGATATGACTTCATTGAGACTAGTGACATGATTTGTTTTTATCTGAAACACATTAGAAAATAGAGTTTAGATGAATGTCCAAGTTCCTAGTCTAAACAATCTAAGCCAGTTGGGACTTAGCTTGAAAAACATATAAAACTTAAACTAATCTTACTGAAGTTGCAAGATTTTCAAAGGAAATCTTGGTCTTGATCCAGGTCAGAAGGGCAAAAAGCACCAACCCCTAACCCCCAGCCATATAGAAGGACTAAGAAAATGAAAAGTTAACAACAGTAATAAGAGAGAAAGCTCTTCACAGTTGTAAATCTTTGGGGATTGCTGTTTCTCTAAGTTAAAAGTTCAGTTGCTATTGCCTCTAGGTTTTTAGCGAAGCCTGAGGGCAAGATGGGAAGGTTATTTCACTACAGGGTATTCATAACAAACTAAAGGAGATGGAGTGAAAGAGATGTGCATTTATGTAGTCCTTAGTGATATGTCAGAATAGTGGATGTGCTGTTTTTCCTTCCATTTGTCCCTTGGAAAATAAGAACTGTCACTTCTTGTTTTTATCATAGATGTAAGCATAAGTGTGTGGGTGGTGAAACAGGAGAAATTGTTTTCATCAAATAATGTTACCTTTTAAAAACATAATCGTATAATTCCATTACACACACACACACACACACACACACACACACATACATACACACAAACACACACACAGAGTTTTCTTAGAGTATAACAAATTATCACAGACTTGGAGATTTAAATTATCCATTTATTATCTCATAGTTTTGTGTATCAGAAGTCTGACACAGTATTACTGAGTTCTTTGCTTGGGGTATGGCAAGGTTGAAATCAAGATGTCAGCCATCTATATCCTCATATAGAGAGCCAACTAGAGAAGCTCCTTTAGGTTGTGGCAGAATTTATTTCCTTATAGTT
>PVJL010013971.1:0-29975 GCA_004026885.1 Lyroderma lyra | reverse complement strand
TTCTGTTTAATATTCTTTTATAGAGGTTTCATCAGTTGAGAATAATAGGTACCAAATATCTAGCCCAAAAGCTGAGATAATATATTTTTTTTAACCATAGGTCATTGCTTCCTTAAGGATTGATTATATAAAGGAAAATGAGCTTTTTATTGATGAAAACGACATAGGTACTAAAGCTTTGTTTACACAGGATTACAAGTGTTTAAGGATTACTGGGTAGTCCCCTGCCCTAGGAGGAGAATGCATATTGTCTGCTTCAAGGCAAGCCAAAGAGGAAACTTTAGAACTTCTGAGAACTAACAGAACTGCTCACTCCACACGCAGCCCCAGGAGTCTGGGGAGGGGCATACTTATGACGCATTTTCATTGTTTATTCGGGAATCTGCCTCCATGCTTGCAGATCTCTCAGTGAAATATTTGGAGGAGAGCGATTATGTCTTACATTTACATATACTTTTCTCCACCTGTAGGTAACCTTAAAGATGCATCTCCATGTCCTTTCTATTGGAATTGTTTTGCCCATCCAGGTGGGTTTCTCAAATAGACGCTGCAACAACAAAAAGCCTATTTTTCTCTCCTGAGTATGGTCCAAACTTGACCCATGGGAAGCTGTAACATATTTTCTCATGCTAAAATTCCCATGAGTCCTGGTCACCCTTAATTCAACCGCCTCTCTGATGGTGACATCCATTTAACTAGTAACACCTTTGGATTCCCCAGCTGTGAGTCAGACATTATTTCCTGTTCCTCCCAGTCACCAAGAGAAATGTGTATGTTTTCTGAATTGTAGATTTATTTCACTCAACACTTGCACTTAGCACAGGCTATAATTTTCCAATCCTTTGTTGGTCTCTCCAAACTCAATAGACTGGGGTTGGATTGGCAGATACAGATAAAGAAGATCTGTTTGTTATGTATTTTGCAAGCCCTCATGGAGGTTACGTACCTCGCTTTAGATAATGGCACATAAACTAAGTAGAAAGCTTCTATTCCAGGACTGAACCATACCTGACGTTATAGTTCCTATTAAGTTTTAAATACTTTTGTGAACTTTCTTTATCATCATTTTACCAACTACATAGACAGAAATAGTTTACCTGCTGGATATATGCCGAGTTTCTTGTGAGCTCTTCGTTTCAAATATGAACAAGATCACAGAGGGGTTCTAGCAAGTTTAAAAGTCCCTTGGATAATTTCCCTTCCACAGCCTCGGGTCTGAGAGGCCATCTCGTACTCCTCCTTGTAGAAAACGTGTATTTATATCATTCCTAAACCTTTAGCACTAAAGTGCTGTACTTTATATCACTAATCAGCATCTGATACGTTATTTATTTTTTATTTGTTTACTAATTCTCCCTCATTTGACTGTGAGTAGTGACTTTCTTGTTTCATTATGTATTTCCAATGCCTAGCACAAGGCTGGAGATACAGTTAGCACCCCATAGATAATTTCTGAGTGAATAAATTGATGATGAATGACTAAGTAACAGAATTAATTACATAAATATTACACTTTAATTTATGAATATTTCACTACCTTCTTAATCTTGCACTTATTTTTTTACATTTTATTATTATTAAATGATTCTTTGAGTATCTTCTCAAAAACTTTGTCTTTGTTCATACCTTAATATCCTAAATAGATTCTTTAAATTGATTATAGCTGACTCAATACATGTTTTTAAGATTTGTAAAATGCTTTACAGAAGCATCAGTAACATTGAGTGTTACCTTTTAATCTTTTAAACAGTTTCTGGGGTAAAAAATATGTCACCAAGTTATCTGTTAATTTTAATTATTTTGCTGCTAGTAGAGTGAATATAGTTTTTCTCTTTGTTTTGCTTGTTCTATTTTGTTTGTATATCACCATTTCCAACATCTTCTTTAGTGAACTGAGTTTTCATGATCTTTGTTGATTTTTCTATTAGGATAGTTATTTGTTTTTACTAATTTACAAAATTATTTTATAGATTAATAATATATGGCCTTTGCATGTGCAAATTATTTCTCAATCATTGTAAAATTCTATTTTTTGTTGTGACTAAGTTACAAAAATTGTGATTTTTTCCCCAGAAGCCAATTCTTAATATTTTGGCTCTTAGTATCCTAGATAGGACTTTCTTTACACTGTGTTTAAATATCACTTATAATTCTCTATTATATTCATTTTCTAATTTAAATATTTACTCTAATTGGCATCTGCTTATTATATACTGTGGGTTCTTAAGAGAATTTATCACTTGAAACAAAAATATATACACACAGAAGTGAACTCTGAGTGCACTTTTACAGTTTTATTCACCTGTTTTTAATCGTTTTATTAAGATTTCAGGGAGAGAGTTTGGGCTATAGTCATCCTTTCTGTGAAGCAAAACTCCTTTATTACTTTTGGATACTTAATGTGACACATTACTACTTTCACAAATAAAACATATTTTTGAGTGCATGGCTAACTGACTCACTACTGTTCTGTTCATTTTAGATTATGTCCTCAATTAATGTACATTCTAATTTAGGATTAAGTCTGAATAGTTGATTCTTCTTATTTGTGTACTTGGCCCTTTGGATCAGCTTCTTCCATACTTTGTTTTTATCTCTTTCATAGCACAGAATGCTATCTAGGTAATCATTTTTTTCATGTCTATTCCACAGTGAACTACATGTTTATAGTATGTTTTACTAGTTCTCTAGTTTTAAAGGAGATTTTGAGCTGGTTCCATTGATTTTTCTCCCAAGTAAATGTGTGATTTTAGGATTTTCTTTTAGTACCATAGCTGTTCTTTTAAAAAATTAATTCTGTAGCCCTAACTTAGGAAATATACAAGGAGGGACCCCCAAAAACCTGGAATTATTTTCTGGAGGGCAGAAAGCTTGTAGTACAGGCTGCCCCCACTAGGTGAGTGTTCTAGGAAACCATCTGCATCAGTGGACCTGCTGGCATTGATGTGAGAAGCTGCAGTGAATTTTTTTTGAAGCCTCTTTCAATACATTTGCCCATTTCACGATGGGTGATTTACACGAACAACCTGAGGCATGACAGCACCTGCCCACACCCACTGAGTGTTCGGCAGTTTTTGACTGAAAACAGCATGAACCTGTACCCAACTCTACCTTTTAACCCAGTCTTGCCCTGAGCAACGTTTTTTTTGTTTTCTCACATGAAAAAAGTTCTCAAAGGGAAACATTCTGCTGATGAGAAAGAGAGGAAACAAAAAATGGCAGAAGCACTAAAAGGCATCAAAATCCACTAGTTTAAAAACTGCTTTGAGCAGTAAGAAATCATCTCAATAGGTGTATTGCATCGAACAGAGAGTACTTTGAAAGTGACTGAAGTTTAAACATGTAAAAATAAATATACAATTTTTAATAAATAAAATCCAGGGTTTTTTGAGTCCCCCCATAACATGTCCTATCTTGTTGAAAAGAAATGTGTCCATATGGAATTACTAGGATGAGAACATATTAATGTCTCTGGAAATAAATGAGTATCATTTATGCAAGAAAGTCAACATGCAATGTACCCACAGCAATAACTCCTCATTGCAGACCCACTCAAAAAAGTAAATAAAAAGTCTATAGGTGCCACAGTAAAGACCTGATGGCTGCTAGATCTTGGTTGTACTGTCTATGCTTAGTGATGTTAAATTGGAAGTGGAGGTTTGTGACATGCCTCCTCTCAGACCTACCTGCCCTCTTCCCAAGATCTACCAAATTAGACTTTTCCCATCCTTTATATTGTTTTTCATCTTTGACTTTGAGAATACTTTTTGTGTTGGTCATATGGTTTAAAAATATTCTCCTTTCTAACGTTCCACTTTCAACCATTTTCATGGTATAGTTAATGCATTGATTTCTCCTGAGAGTAATGATATTGAAACATGTAGGTTTAGAATCAGCTCATATATTTTCCTTTCGGAATTTTTTCTGCGTAATATCTTTGTTGAGCTTGCATCCATGACTAAATGGGACAATAGCTATATAATAGTAATAGACCTTGGAAACACAATCTGATTGATCAAGTCTTCCAAATTTCATCCAACCACAGCCATCAGTAAATGCCAGGTAATGTTTCTTTTGTGTGCATGGAAAACATAATTGTTAAAATAAACATAAAATCTGTTCTTGTGAAGTGCACATTCTATAAAAGCAGAATTTGAGCTATCATAGAGACTTGATATCCTTGTTCAATCATTACTAAACAAATATTTACTGATTATGTTACTAATGTAGGAGTGAATTAAAAGTGCTGTCCTTATGAAGTTCAAAACGTAGGATGGAAAAGACAATAAATACTTTTTTTTCCAGATAAGAGCTATAAAAGAGGTGCATCAAGGTACAACAGAGAGCAATATTTAACTCGGCCACGAAAATTACCCCAGGAATCTTACCCAGCAGAGATGACATTAAGATGCACTTTGCAGAATATATACTTTTTATTTCTTGAAAGAGAATTGAAGAAAGCAATTCGACACATGAGGAAAGCATATCGTTGTGGGACAAAATGGCCAATATAAAACTGCAAAGATCGTTCTGGCAGATGGAAATAAAGATTGCACCTGTCTTTTTCATGTTACCTCCTTAATATAGTTCCACCTACACCTTGACTTCCTGAAATTTTCAATATATTTTTATTTTGTATCCACAATATACTGATAAATAATTTTCACTTTATTAAACAAATTCCTCATTTTAAATTACTTTTAGTAAATAATAGTCACAGAGAATTTGGAAAACTCAAATAAGAGAGTAAATTTTAAGGTCTTCTAATGTCCGCGTATGTTTTGTGAGCAATACCAAGAATCATATTTTAGGGATAGTATCCATGTATTTCTGTTTTTCAAATCACAGGGGAGCTTGAATTTTCACATGTAAACCAGACACATCAAAAACTGTCTAAATTTTTTTTCTCCCATTAAAGAAACTTGTGAAAGACATTTAAAAAGAAAAAAAGAAAGGAAGAATAGAATTTAAGAGTTTGTAACCACTTAGCTATTTGAAGACTGTTGACTAATCTAGTGTCATTGGAATACGGGGTGGGTGTAAGAAGTAGTCAGGCATCTGGAAAGAGAAATTAAGAGCAGATTGTAAAAGGGGATTTTGGCACACTATTACATTTATGTTAGAGCTAAAATCTGAGTAAATTAAAACTTTAAGTAGTGAAAGTCCTGGTTAAGACTACTGTCTTGGAAATGTGCATTTGAAGCAGAGATGAAATAAAATATTAATATTTGACCTTACGTTTACCCCAGCCTCCCAGGTAAAAATCTTGGGGTATGTGTACTAGAGAAGTATGGGCACTGCTCTGATTGAATGTGGTAGATAGAAGCATATAAAGCTCTGGAATCTATTGAAATTGGAACTGCTGTTATTTGGCTATAAAGTCAAATGGTTACAAGTATCATCAAATCAACAACACTGTGGGTCCAATGCTTTCATATATATAATATATATATATATATATATGTGTGTGTGTGTGTGTGTATATATATATATTAAGAGAGAGAGAAATATATATATATAAACTTGCCACTGCGTGCTTACATTGGCAGCACTGTACAAACAACTTGGTAAAGTTTAATAACGTTGATATATCTGTGTTTCAAACATTGTTCACGTTGATGTGTAGCAGTGTTTTCCTGAGTGGCATTCACTGTTGTATGTTTTTGTGTGCCATTGCAAGAAATGTCAGAACGTGAATTAGAGCAATGAGCAAACATGAAATTTCTTGTTAAACTTGCTTGGCAAGATAAGGAAATGAAATCAGGGACACATTAATCCAAGTTTATGGGGATAAGACCATAAGGAAAATGGCAGTGTACAAATGGATTGAACATTTTTTTGAGGAGAGAGAAAGTGCCACTGATGAAGAGAGATCAGGGAGGCCAGTAATGAGCAGAATTGACGAAAACATTGCAAAATTTATTGAATTGTGCATCAAAATTGTCGACTGAATGTGAGAAGCATAACAGACAAAGTAAACCTGGATAGAGAAACAGTTAGGAAAGTCTTAGCTGAAAATTTTGGTATGAGAAAGCTGTGTGCAAAAATGGTCCTGGAGGAGCTCACCAATGAACAAAAGCCAGAGTCGAAGTTTGTCAAGACCTTTGGAGAGACAAGACTGTTTTGGGCCATGTTATCACTGATGATGAAACATGGGTGTACCAATATGACCCTGAAACAAAGTGTCAAAGTGCATAATGAAAGTCAGCCAATTCTCCATGACCACAAAACTTCCCTCAGTCCAAATTAAGAGTCAAAATGATGTGGCTAACATTTTTTGATATCACAGGGATTGTTCGTTATAAATTTATACCAACTGGACAGTCAATCAAGTTTACTATTTGGAAGTGCTATAAAGGCTGCGTGAAAAAGTTAGACAAAAATGACCTGAACTTTTCTCCAACACCTCATGGTTCTTGCATCACAACAATGTGCCAGCTCACACGGCACTGTCTGTGGGGAGTTTTTAGCTGGTAAACGAATACCTGTATTGGAACACCCTCCCTACTCACCTGATCTGGCCCCCATTGATGTTTTTCGTTACCTGAAGATAAAGGAGATATTGAAAGGAAGACATTTTGATGGCATTCAGGACATCCAGGGTCATACAACAACAGTTCTCATGGCCCTTTCAGAAAAAGAGAGTATTGTTGTCAGCGCATAGCTTCCCAAAAGGAGTACTTCGAATGTCACCGTAGTGACGTTCAGCAATGAGGTATGCAGCACTTTTTCTAGGATGGATCCCAAAATTAATTGTTAGACCTGATGAGTGTGTGTGTGTGTGCGTGTGTGTGTGTGTGTATAATATATATGACATTTTTTTCTATTCTAAAATGAAATTTATAAAAATAACCTACCTCAATACCTACAATAGTCGAAACAAAAAGAGTGTCCTAAAAGCACAGTGCATACAGACAGTTGCAGACATGGAAGGTGGGGGGTTTACTACATATGTGAAATAGAAGTAAATGGATGAGTAGCTGGGATCGAATTTCAAGCAGTTGCATAAAGACATTCATAGAGTTACTGTGCAATATTATCCTCCCTACACACACACACAAATTATATATACCACATATTTAAAAAGCAGAATTAAAACTTTTCCATGAACACAATCCAACAAAAATGTAATGTGCACTTTGACAACACTAACTTGTTAATTGGGCATTCAGCCACATTAAATTGAGAACAAATTCTTAAATGTAACTTGGATCTGGTTATATTTATATGTATACACATGAGTAATAACATGACTTTCATAGCTAGAGCAGCAGGACCAAAATAATACTCTAGATCTTTTTTCATATTTTGTAATATCTGCAAGTAGAAAAAAATTTAGATTTATAATGCATTTTCTAAATTATATAAGAGTAGAAGCAATTATATAAGTGATAGAAAGAAGAAAAATCCTAATGTGTAAGAAGTAAGTGAAAAACAACTCTTATTTCTTAAGTGATAATTAATTTTGAATTTTTTTACTTAAATTGCAGACATTCAATATTTTAGATTAATGAAACTAAGAAAAATGGAAGAATAGGAATAATTATAGAAAAGAGGCGATGTTTTAAAGAACTGTAAGTGAAAGAAGTATCATACATTTACAAGACTTTGTTTTTATGTCTATCTGATGAAATTAGAATATTTGTATTTAAAAGTTGCGATGTAAATAAGGTAAATTCAAACAAAATATTATTGGTTTAAAATAGAATACATATAGAATTGCTATATCTTTTTATCTTTTGCTCAAATAAAGAATTAAACATTTTTTAAGGAAAACGTTGAAGACAGCAAGATTTTCAGTGTTCTCAAGAAAGTGCAATTAGGAATCGTGGGAGGAAATTTAGGGTAGTTCAATTAAGGCCAATGCTTTGTGGGTGAGAATTACTGGGTAAGAGTCTAGATTCCTAATAGAAAGAGAAAAAACATTCTCCCACAAGGCATATAATGGCAGAGTAGACATTACACTAAAGGGCTTATTAGAAATGGTTTTTCTCTACTTGCAGAGAAATGTACTCAATGGTCTGATTCTCACACTTGTTCCCTTATATTCAATGAACCTAGACCCATAAGGTTTGATTTACCATTTGCTTAAAGATGCAAAGAGCTGAAAAAATTCTCAGAACTCTCAGACTCAAGAATGATTACTTTTTCTCTCTATGTCCACAAAATTACTTAAATACTTGTCTATTCTTTCTGAATATAAGAAGAATATTTGGTCTCAAAAAAACAGTAATACATTGAAAATACGTGCAATGTAAGTTTAGAATTTTACCTAGTTTAGGTTGTATCTTTTGTTTAATAATGTATATTATAAATTCTAAAATAAAATTGATAAATTAAAATTTTAAAAAGATATTCCAGAAAGGACACTTTATTTTGCTGAATACTGCTTTTTCTACTTAGGGTGGCTAGAATGGGAGCCATCTTTAAATTGTGAGGTGAGAAGCCCTGAAAATTAGCCAACACATGAAAGCAGAAAGATGAAAAGAAACAGGCATATTTTTTGAGTGAAATAATACTTTTCCTACTATATCATTTATTTGGAAATCTAAGGCAACCTAATTGATATATTGCTGTACTATTTCAAAGAATAAATATAGGAAACACAAACTTGCTTTTCAAAAGAGTTTAAAATCACAAACTTGCCAAAAATTCACATCAAAATTTGGAAAGGGCCAACAGGCTTAGTACATAAAGATAAAAATCCATCTCATTAAATTGCTATACATCTTAAAGTTAAAATTATAAGTAATCTGACAAATTATTATGGCATAATATTAAGCTGATTTTTTTTAACCAAGGTTGATAACTTTGTAGAAAAAAATGTTTTAAAATTCTGGAAGTTCTCCATAACAATTTTATATAAAATCATCAATTCATTTCTTTGATTATATAAAATCAGCATAATAATATGTCCTTGAAACATTTATTAAATATAAATAGATGTTGTTAACATTCAATGTCAGCGATTTTATTTAATTTCGGTTTGAGGTTAAGATAAGATGGAGGATAAATAATTTTTTTTCAGTTGTATCAAGCTAGTTAAGATAGATAGGTGGGAGTGAAAACATGTTTAAATCTCTAGGCTGAAATTATTCTTAAACAGTAATTACAGGACTTCCTAAAAGGAAACACGGAGTGTCATGATCATTAGATTTAAGAACAATGGCCTAGTTGTAAATATTTTAAGTATGTTCAAAAAAATAAAGTAAATAGTAATTCCAGATAACTTTGGAATCCTCTTGATGAATACTGTAAAATAATTATTGAATTATTATATATTTTATCATATCAAATAGGCCCTGAACTAATTATATTTGCAAACCCAAAGAAATTTTCCAGAATTTGCATGGAAAAAATACTTATTGAGAAGCCACAAAGCTATGACTACAGAAGAGATACACAACTCTAACATAGACAATGAAGACATTAAACGTATTAAGTATTTTGCTTACCTTGGTTCAATTATCAAGTCAAACAAAGACTGCAGTCAGAAAATCAAGGGAAGGCTGAAACTCAGAAGACTGTAATTAGAAAAGATCTCCAAGAACAAAAATGAGTCATCAGAAACCTAAGATCATCTACACCCTCATATCCCAATTACTACATATGAACGTGAAAGTTGAAGAGTCAGAACGGCTGGTAGAAAATAAATTGATCCATTTGAAATATGCTGTAGGAAGAGAGACTTGTGAATACTCTAGACCATCAGAAAAACCAACAAGTGAGCCCTAGAGGAAATAAAACCAGAAACATCGCTGGAGGTGAAAATGACGAAACTGAAGCTGTCCTACTTTGGGCGCATCTTGAGAAAGCAAGGGTTTTGAGGAACAGACCATACCTTTTTGGAAAAATTGAAGACAGCAGGAGAAGAGGAAAAGCAAATAAATGGATTAACTCCATAAAAGAAGCCATACTCATGCATCTACAGGAACTAAGCTGGGCTGTCGAGGATGAGACATTGTGAACATCACACATTCATAGGGTCACCAGGAATTGCAGCCAACACTGTAGAATGTAATATGCAACTATATTGTAGTCTGTCACAGCCAACTAGACTATTTCTTTCATGCAATGATACTTTCTTCTTTTTCATTTTAAAATAATTAACAGATAGAGGAAGTGAGACATAAATAACAGAGTGCATTTTGAAACAAAATCAATGACCTCTAACATAATTTGAACATAATTGTACTCTTTTAATAGCTTTGTAGAGACTTGAGCAGTAGTAACACATTGTTTTCTTATTCCTCATAAAGTATCATCATCATCTTCATCATCATCAGGAACAAAGGTACCTGCTTCTTGTAATTCACATAATTTTTTATCAGATTATCATTGTTAACATTTTATAACAAAATACAAGGTTAGAATCCTAAAAATCCTGATACAGATTTATCAATTATTTAACCACTTAAAATATTTATGAATAGCTTTCAATTTATGAAAATATAAGTAATTTTGTCAATATACCAATAAAATAATGTGTTCCTCATTTTACACAGGAATATTTGTGTTATGTATAGTGTTGATAATTTAAATAACATTTCAAAAATTTCTTTAAAAATGAGAATATGCTTTGTGAAAATATGTTAAGGAAGCCTCATTCAAAATAGATTCAGGAAACCATAAAATAGAGCTCTCATACACTACCACTCATTGCAGCTTACATAATCAGCAAAAAGCAGAAAGATTACCTCTTCATTCAGCAATAGCAAGCTTTCCTGGCCTGCAGCCAATGAAAAGCTGCCACCACTTCCAACTATTTTCCTCCAATGAACTTTTGTTTAAAACAACCCCTCCCAACTTCTTCCTTTCCTCTATAAAAGAATGTTCTTTTCCTTCATTCTCCAGATTTGCCTGTGGTTTGCTATAGTTTGCTTGTACCAAATTGTGATTTTCATGCTATTTCCAAATAAATTCAACTTTGCAGATTGAATCTTCTATCTTTTTATTATAAAGTTTTTCAACCTATAGGTAATTATTTAATATCAATGCACTCTGATGTAGTATAGTTATAAGAAAAAAAAATGTTCTAGTAAAACCATCCTCATTTAAGCCTTTGAATAAATCCATTGAAATGCATTTTAAAAAATCTACTTTAACTATTAATAACTTACCATGTATAATGGAAAGTTTTATATATTATTAAGTATATAAACAAAAAAATAATAAGAAATAAGACTGACCTCAAAAATTAGCGATATTCTAGGGAGCTAAAAAAAAAATTCCAACATTATGCCCTTAAAATAAATAAACTTTCAAAAATTGTACAAAGTTTCATGAGTTTTTAATTAATACCAAGATTTCTCATATTTTAACTTCTTAGAAAAATGGCTATGAAGAAAGCAATATTTGATTAGGATTTAAAGACTGGGTAGAATTTTAATAAAATGAAAGTGTGATGGTTCTAAAAAGAATTAAATCTATTGAAAAAAGTAATGTGAAGATGCTACCAACTAGAAAGAAGATTTATATTCCAGGGAAGACCATTAACACAAAGAGAGAGAGAGTAATATAATAGAAAAACAAGAAGCATATTCTATTTAGAATCCTAAAGGGTTATTACAGAGGATAAGATGAAAATTTTGGATGGATGAATGGAGAAAGAAAGAAAGAAGGAAAGAAAGAAAGAAGAAAGCTGAATGAACTTGGTTTCCAAACTAAAATATATTATTTATATTTATTAAATATAAAAACTGAAAAATCATAAGGATTTATACCGATTAATATTAAAATGGAATGTTTAGTTTTGGACATATGAAGCTGACAATAGTGGGCAGATAGAAATGGAGTGAGCAGTGTAAAATACGTGGTAGTCATTATGTGAGAAAAGCGTAGAGGAGAAAACTCCTGAAAGTTAGGATTTGTAAAATTGTTTAAGACTCTAGATGTATTGGATATGTCTTACTCTCTCTCTGCTGCAAGTAACAAAGGAACCACGTAAACTCGCTCAATCTACAAAGGAGATTTGTTGGCTCACAAAGCTATATGGTCCACAAACTTATTGCGTAATTCAAGTGGGATTTGGTGCTATGGTCCAAATGACATTATAATCATGTTTCTAACTCAACTTTCTGCTGTATTTTTAATAAGAATGGTTTATTTTCAGGTTATAATTAGTACCTCCCCCACCAGTAGCTCCAGGCTAGTGTATTCTCTGTCGCAGACACATTAGACAGAGGAGTTCTTAAACTCTGGAGCAGTATCTAGGATTCACATGCTTGCAGTAACTTGACACAAATGCTCTTTCTTGGAGTCAGGTCTATAGCCTAGAAGATAACAGTCATGTGATTGCTAGCAGTGGCCACGCTATCTTTCCCTGACACTGGAGAGGAACCAATTCCCATAGGCGAACCAAGCATGGAAGACTACATAGACAAAATTTTCAAAAGGATAAGGAATACTGACATTTGTCATAACAAGGATGATGAAGACTCTTCAAAGATACTCGGATTTATCAACTTAAAGTCTTAGGTAATCTTCAGCAGACAGAGGCAGAATAGTGGCACATTCAGTATTAGAGTTCATGAACAACCGCCTGTGGGCGGTGTTTGAGCCAGAGGCCAGGTCTATTGAGAGAAAAATGGGTTTAGCAAGGCTGCCTGTGCACTTGGAATTCGAGGTTTGGGGTTCTTACAGGGCTGCCCGGAACTCGTTTGAAAAGGACACTGCTCAGGATGTGCTTTCTGGCTGGCTAATGGGAAGGCAGGAAGCAATATGGCCCGGGAGGCAGAGGAATCATAAACAGGACGAAAGGTTGGGGGTGGGCAACATTGTTTTACAGTTAAGAAGTTACACCCCCTGTTGTTTTGGGGGATATAAAATACACCCGCTGCAGACCTGAAGGGTCTCTGTGTCTCCATCAGAGCACAGGGAACCACCCGGTCCCAGCTTTGCTAACTGTCACGTCTGTGTGTGTGTCTGTGTGATTTTCTTACTACCCTGTCACCTCCCCTCCGGTTCTGTTCTCCCCACGCTGGTTGCGGGACAAAACTTCCAAGAATGGAAGTGAGAAAGCAAGTATATATGTATTTTTCAAAATTGTAATGAAATAAAAGGGGAAAAAAATCTATTACACAAGATCTTTGACTTCATTAACATATCCAGTCTTGTTCTTTTTTTCATTATTGAATGTATTGAGGTGACATTGGTTCGTAAAATTACATAGATTTCAACTGTACTGTGTATCGCATTGTATGTTTCCCCCCCAAAGTCAAATCTCCTTCCATCACCATATACGAGTATTTGACCCCATTTTCCCTCTTCTACCTGCTCCCCACTCCGGCAACCACTAAACTGTTGTCTGTGTCTGGGAGTCCCTGTTCACTTGTTTCTCTTGTTTGTTCGTTGCTTTCAGTTTTACATCCCACATGTCCAGGCTTTTACCCTTTTTATCCTTCACTCTCTCATAGCTTCGGTTTTTCTCTTTAAGCAAGACAGCTCTAAAAGTGCTATGTTGAAATGACTCTTGGACACAGTCTCACTACATTGTTCTTCATCCAATCCCTCCCTCTAACTGAACACTTTATCTCCGATCAATTCAGCTGTGTGTTTGTTCTCTCGCTTTGGAGTAGTGAGCATCAGCGAAGGAGCTTATAACATGGTGACATTTAGAAACTCTAAAGGACCTGACTGGATCTCTTAGGAATAGATGTTGTTTCTTATCAACCCTTGCAAAGTCCTCGCTCTTGTCACTCTATCCCAGCTCTGTAGACTTTTCTAACAAGAGATTAGTGAGCTTCCTGGTTCACAGATGAAATTGGGTCTGTCCAGCAGATGAAATTAAATACTCCTAATTTCCTATCTCCCCTTCTTGCTATAGCAATTGAGTACTAACTCTTCTCTAGAATCTTGGCACAGAACTTTAAAAACCCTACCCTAAAGTAAGTTGTGTGCAATTGTGAGAGAGACAAAAAGGTAATTACAATAAAATGACATGTATATCATGTTAGGGGTATGCCAAAATGCTCCTGAGGCTCTTTGCTAACTTTGATACAGATCACACCTGACCTAGATTTTCAAGACAGATTGGAGTTATACTGATTAATACCACGTGATAAGCCATTGCAGACAGAAGGTTCAGCCTGCTTAGGTTTCAGAGACACTAAGTATGACAGAATCCCAAGGATTCCTACCTAGCCAGTGAATCTGACCTCTCAGTTGTTCTGTTTGTTTGTTTCCTTTTATTGTACTTTTGCAATGGCTCTGTTGAAATATATGTGAGGAGCAAAACATAAAAGCACAGCTCAGTAAATTACCACGTCAACTCGCGTAACCCTTTTTACACTAAAGTACCTGCACATTGATTTTCTAACTATATATTTTATTTTGCTTGCTTCTGAACTTTTTACCAAGAGGGATATACAATATGCATTCTTTGTGTCTATACATTAGTGATTAGTGATCCAGCTACTTGGGACACTTCACTTCCCATCCTCCAGGTTATTGAAATAATTTTCACCAGTGAATGTCATCAGAATATTGCTTCTGATCTGAGACTCTAAATTGACAATTTAAGACATTCCAGGGCTCCCTTTTGCCATGAACCTATGAAGTTTATAGCACACACATAAGAAATAAACTTCTAGGAAATCAGTGAGGTTTGGGGTTGTTTGTTACTGCAACATAACATGATCTTTTCTAAGAGAAGCATCAGTATCTTTTAATCTGGCCACACGTCTTGTGTTTAATTTATGTTAATTAGCATGGTATGCTCATATGTCTTTCCATACTTTTACTTTCAAACTTAGCACTCTCTAATATTTTATAAGATTTTCCTACAACAAGCATATTAAGAGGTTAAGGTTTTAAATCCAATCTGACAAACTTCTGTTTGTAATAGTTAGCCTATATCATTTAAGGAAATTAATAGTATATTTTGCTTTAAAATTGCTTCTCAGCCTTTTGGCTAAGATAATTTGTGTTTTGCTTTAAAAACAGCTTGTCACCATGTGATTTCTAAATTGTTTTCTTTTACTAAAGTAGTTTTGTATTCTCACTTTTGCCTTCCCTTTTATGTAACATTTTATTACTTTTGGTTTTATGAGCTTCATGATGTGCACTTTTAAAAACTAGACTTTGAGTGAATGCCTTAGAGTCTACATGTACCTTCAATACATTAAAATTATAAATCGATGAGCCTCCATCAGAAGCCCTTTTCTTTCATATTAAAGTATACCAGCAAGTCTGATGCTGACAAAAATGTTTCAGTTTTCTTTTTCCAAATTCTCTAATTTCTCATCTCTCATTTTACGTGAGGCTCTCGTCTTATTTTCAACACGCTGCATTGCCTGAAAATCTTAAAGATTTAGACGACTTTACATATAACCTAGCAGAATCATTAAAAAAACAAGGAGACAAAAAAAGTAAAGACATTTAGTCAAAGTCAACTTTATGTCTGATGGTAAGACCTCACAATTGCAAGTGATTACATTTTAGCACTCATAAATACATGCCTCAAAGTAAAATTTAAAATAATACTGTCTTAATGACCTGAAAATAATATTATGGATGCAATTTTCAGAGATAATATATATAGTTTCTTAAGAAATTTAGATAACAGTAAGATGAGACGTTTTGGGAAAATATTTCATGATGTAACAGTTCTAGAAATAGCAGTCAGCATCAAAATTTCATGTAAAGAATTTATGTTACATATTGATATAAAATGTAAAGATAGACAAAAATAATAATAAGTTTTTTATATGAAAATAGTTTCATATCTAGAATGCATATAGAGGCATCGTCTAAATTTTTAAAAAAATGATCATAGGCATTTGTTTTATTAGTCTATTTTCTTAAAATTTAAATAATCAATGTGTATCAAAACTTAAAAAGAAATTTCATTGGGAAAATAGAAAATCAAATATCTTCACTGGAGAGCATGGTTTATTCCAGAACATATATTAAGTACATTTTTGTGCAAAATACAACTTTCTCCAGCTTACTTGAGAGAGATCTTTTATGGAGTGGGGTCTATCAAATCTATAATTTTAAACAAATGCCAAAAGGTAAAAGAAACAATACTTTTCTGTAAGAAAACTGTTTTCATAACAAATACTTTCAGGGTTCTGGCTATATTTTGGATCTCAGGATGAAATTCATGACTTTTCTTTTCATGAAGTCAAATGCCCTCTAACACATCAAAATTAATCAGATGTACATGTTTGATTAGTTCCACTGCCTAGCTGCAGGCCATCTACCTTCTCACTGCGTAGCCGTGAAAATGCAGGTATCATACAGTTTGTCCTTTCATTTTTTCTGTGCTGTGACCTTGCTTTTGCCTTTTGGGGAGCTTAAAATAGCAACAGTCCTGCCTGAGCCTTCTAAGATAGCAATGCATGTCTTCCACAGTGGGTGTGGTATTAATCTATTACAAATCATTTTTAATATGACCCATTTATAATTGCTCTTCTGTCTTTAAAACAGGTGTTTTAAATGTAGTAAGTTATATTTATAAATAAGAAATTGCAAAAAGAGGTTTAAATATATTCTTTTGGTTTTTCTCCCCCAGGTGCTGGAAACTATGACATCATTGTCTCTCATTTGTATTCAGGGATTTTTCTATTTTGGCCAGATCAAAATTGTAGTTCACATGCATCTCTATTTGCTGATAGCTATAATTTTGCAGTTCACTTTTTACTAAGTTTTCTTTCTGCTTTTTTGTGTCTTGCCTGTCTTGCATTATACATATAGGTGACTCTTGAACCACACAAATTTGAACAGAGTGGGTCCACTTATTCACAGATTTTTGTTAATAAATACCCGTATTGTTTTCGATCAGTGATTGGGAACCCCATATGTAGAGGGACAACTGTATACATTGGCCCATGCCATTTTTGTAAGGGACTCGAGTATCTGCCTATATTGGCACGCATCACCATTCTGATATCAATCCTCCCTGGTACTTGACCTTTTGTAGACTCAAAAGTTCAATGCAAATTTTTTGCTGTGTGTGAGATGAGGAATAATGCCCCTAATCCCTGTGTTGTTTGAGTGTCACCTGTATACTGGTTGATTTTTTTCCTCATGTCAGTGCTCTCATTTTCATGACTTAAAATGTGTCATCTCTTTAGAGTTCAGGTTTTTGTAGACTTTGTGTATTATTTTTGATATGAAGTGATGAACAATCTCTGGGACACCATTAAAATGCATCCTTCTTTATGTCTGTATTCTAAGACATCTATTTTTCATTTTTTAATCACAAATCTGTTGTTGTTAATCCATAAGTGACAATATGCAGAAGAGTCATACAGATGTTTAGCAATGACAGATGTTGGATTATTACAGTTTTGATTCAGTTACATATTCCATGACTTTTTTATTTTTTGAGATATTTGGCCAGCATGCAACTTGGGAAGTTTTCATTAAAAAATATTTACACATGACAAATGTGTATTGTAAATATTTAGAGATGAGTAAATTCACATTAACTAGATCTACATAATGATTTTATATATGCATGCTAATTAGCTATGGATAATATCACAATTGTGACTAAACATACATATATAATCTACTATGTTTCTGTGTGCAAGTTCCAACATTATATATCTTTCAAATAAAACTATAAATTAAAAATCAATTAAAAATTAATACATTACCTAAGTAGTAGGTATCTTAAAAGATTTGTGGGATATTATTTAACATTCTCCCTCATGACAGATGAGAATTAGCAGCAAATGATTAAAGTCAGGAAAGAATAATAAATAACAAATCATGCTCAACAAAGCATAAACTGGAGATAAGAAATAGAAAATACATTCTTCAAAAATTCTCATGAACCTTTATGAACAGTGAGTGAGCACAGCCCTTCTTTGTGGAAATAGAAAAGAATAAGGAATTCCACTGTGCTTCCAGAAGGCTATATGTTTGTTTCTTTATTTGACTCATCAAATATCACAATTACAATAGTAATTAAAACTATCTTAAGTCCTACAATGACGCCAAAGACATAAATTTGTATCTCATATAGTCCATTAAAAGAAATGTAATCTATTAAGTCTATTTGACTCAGAATTTATGCTGCAGATATACTGTTAACTTCTTAAAAGTGTTTAACAAAGATATGTGATATATTGATGATATTAGAAAACACTTGAAAGGAAAATAAAAAATCAGCACCTTTGTTGGTAGGAAAAGAAAAGAACATTGGTAACCAAAGAGAGCATTTAATCTACCTTGACAAGAATTTTGTTTTCATTCTTTTTGAACATGATCCTTTGTGTTACATAATTCTTAAAGCAAAATAAAGAGCGTAAAAAGTTTGACTCCTCATTCCTAAATTTTGTCCAATTATCACTCAGCACCTAAAAGTTTAAAGACTGTAAAACATAGTTTCAATTTGGGAAGATAGTTCTCAAAAACAGTTTGTCTACCACATGTGATAAGAAGAAAATGACGTCTTTCTGTAAATTTAACAGTGCTTGGATTAGACACCATAAAACCAGAGATAATCCTAAACTCTTCTACTTTGAGCAAACAACATAAAAATCAAAAATAGCAGCAGCTAAGTAAGAATTATAATTAAAGAGTCATTTTTCTCTTTAAATTATCAACTGATATTATCTTCGTTTCAAAATTACTCAATGTCAGATGTTTAAATGACAAATGGTATGTAATGTGGGTGCACATTATCTTACATTTACAAAATCTATAAAAAGTGTTAAGGCAGAATTTAGTTTAGAAATTGCTCCAGAGGGGATTCTACTGTAAGTATAAAAAGAAATGCAGCATGTCAGAAATTTACTAAATAGAATTTTAAATTTCTATCATATTACTGCTTCTCAGGCAGTCACAACATTTACAACATTTCCATATAATTGAATATTTTTTCATTGTAGTAGCCAAATTATCATTTTAATCATAAACCATAGATAAATGTTTTATGTATTCTAGTCTCTTGTATTAGCTATTACTGCCAAATACAATAGTAGTAGTTTAATAAAGAATGTCATAGAAAAAGTTTGGAATGTGAACTTTCAAAATCTTTCCTCTCCTATGAGCAGAAGATTCAAGAACTATTTTTAACACAGTAAGGATAACATATCATTGTACCTTATCACTTTGGCTAAAAAGAAGCACTCTTGGAGAAGAGTTCAATTTCTTACATGACTGAAGAGAAGATATTTTATTGAAATAAAGTTAACATGCATCGTGCTTTTACACTTGACTATTAATATGGAATTATTTAAGAATGGATCATCAAAATTAATTGTAATTGTATTATTTATTTTACATTATATGCACTATTATTTTTTAAATGGAAGGGGTTTTGTAAGTCATGTAGTCCACTGATATTGATTTACCTATAAGAAAGTCAATAAACCTAAGTCACTTTTACGAGACACAGAGTTAATTAGTATATAGGACTACTGGAAACATGCCTCTTGGTTTCTAATTGAAGAAATTAGATGAGGCAATTTGGAAGCTGAACATAAAATGTGTAAAAGATAATGGGTAGAAGAGGAAGAAATACAAAATCATTTGAAACACAGAAAGTCTCCAAAACTTTGTCACTTTTTACTCCCTGACTTTAAAAAAAAAAAAAAATCCACGTTGTAATTCGTGGAACCTGGCAATATGTTATGCTGCATGGCAAAGGAGCAATTGAGATGGCAGATAGAATTAAGATCGGTAATCAGCTAGCTTTAGAATAGGGTAATTATCTTGGTTCACTTGGGGACCCAATGTAATGGCAAGGGCCCTTCAAAGTGGTACAAGGAGGCATGAGAAGGAGAACCAGAAAGATGCCATTCTCAGAAGAACCTGACCCACTCTTGTTGGCTTTGAAAACAAAGAAAGAGTCCCACAAGCCGAAGAATGCAGGTAGTCTCTAGAAGATGGAAAAGGCCAAGTAAATGGCTTCTTCTCTAGAACTCAGCCCTGCCAATCCCTTGGCTTGGGCCCCGTGAGACCCACTTTGGACTTCTGAGCTCCAAACTGTATGTAACACAATAAATTTGTGCTGTATTTAGGCATCACGTTTTTTTTTAAATTTATTATACCATATAGGAAACTAATACAGGAATGAAAGAAAAGGTTAAGTTAGAAATAGCTAATAGCTTTATATCTGAAATGATTGTGAGAAAAAAATGAAATAAGCAGAAAACCTGAGATGAGCTCTTGAGAGTGGAATGTCTTTTATCACTTTCAGTTTTAGGCAAGGAAGAAAAATGTAAATTTCCAGTAGGAAATAAATTGAATGGGTATTAAACTCAGATGCAGGTGTTAAAAGTGAAATCCAGGTATAGGCCTTCTGAATGCTAACATGGAAATGATATCTGGGGTCTCAAAAACATTGCTTCTTTAGAGGAAAGAAAAGAAAAGCAGGGAACCAGGACATCTGATCACAGGTAGACCTGGAGATGGAAATAGACATCAATATCTATGTCCATTTATTCAATATTTATTTACATATATATATAATCTAATATCTATCTATTGGCTAGATAGCAGACGATGTTGTTTCCAACAAAAATATCATGATAATATTAGTAATAAATTTTCTCTGTACATAACCTTATTCCTAAAATGAAGCCGTAACATTCATCTCTGAGGACTTAAAAGAAAAATAATATGCCTAATTCAGGGGTACATTTGTACTTGCAGAATGCCCAAATTGAAGAACATCGTGTTCCCAATTAAAGAAAAGAATTTATTAAGAGTTTATCTAGACTTCTAGCATGGGTCCTGTTAAAATGAATTCCAAATACTCTTGAAGTAATCTGTATGATATATGAACCTTAGCTATATGCATTTTCCTAATTTCTTTAGATGTACTAGAATGTCCAAGCATCTAAGTCCCTAGAAGCTTCCTCGCTGGATATAATTTGCAGTGTTTAATTTTGTTATTCTTACATATGTACCCAAACATAGAGGTCATTCCTAATTTCCTAATTAGACTTTCCCAAAGAATATTTTTCTCAGGAATCAGATAAAAACACTTTTTATTTATTATACTACATTTATTACCAACATATTAACCTTAGAAATTACTCTAAATACACAACTAAAATCTTCTTAGAATAACAAAAATTAAAGCTGAATAGGCATGTAAACTGGTTTGACCAAATTTATACTTATAAATGACAATTATAAGAAACTGTTGAAGTCAATCACATTTTTGGTTTAATGCAGTTTGTGAAATACTTTCTCACCTAATGAATAGAACTTGTATATAAACAAGCAAAAACAAAACACTGTAATAGAACTATCCTTCCTTAAAAACATTAATCTAGAGCATTGATAGGGATTATTGCACCAATGTGATTGTACTTTTCAGTATAAGAAATGGTATCTGTGGATTTTTATCATCTGTCCATTTGAGAATTGAAATATAAAATCAAACTAAAAATAAACAAAAAGGCCTTCAAACATATCAAGGCACCTTTTCTAGCTTTATCACCCTATTGAAATATAGAAACTTGAATTATATTTAAAATTAGTTTCCAAGATGTGAAGATTTTGGAGTAAAGGGAAAGGCATTTTTGTTTTTTCTACTTCATATAGTGTCTTCTATATTCTGAGAATTCAATATACCTAAGGGTAAATATGTATATATTCCTTACCAACCTTCTCATGCTTGGCTGTGAACAAAAAAAAAAAAAAAAAAAACATATTATCTAAAAATTTAGTTCTATGATAAATGTATATTCTTTTTTCCCAATAGAATCTTGAATAGTTTGTGTCAATTACTGTATATTTGTGTTGTTATTTTTTTTCTCTCATTTTCTATTTCAAACCATCTCCACCCATCAAAATTTGAATCTCATCATGGGATCTCAAATCTCTAATAATTAATATCTCTAGTTATCTCCCTCTTGATGGGCTTCCTCCCAATAATAAACTTGCTCTATCTCCTCTTAAAAGTTTAAACTTTCTAAAACTGTTTCTCTCACCAACTAAAGCTTCTTTTATCTCCCTTCAAGTTTCTTGGAGATTTTCTTTATTCCATGACTACTGTTTTTTATCCCCCATGTCCTCTTTAATCCACAGCACTTTCACTTTACCCTCATCAGATTATAGAAGTTGATTATAAAAAGATCTTCAATACCCATCATGCAGACAGGCCCAGTGGAAGTCTTCTAACGTACAGTCCAGTACTTACTGGCCATGCTTCTTTCAGTTTTTTGGCAACCATGGTCTGATAGTTTCTTTGCTATACCTTTGATTTCATATTGTATTCATGCTTTACTCTATATTAAGCAATACATAAATTTACTATGAAGGAGTCTCACTTTAATCCTAACTAATATCTCCTCCATAAAGCAGGCTATTACCTAATATTACTGAAAAAGTAAATAATCACAATGTGAGCGAATGTGATAAAATTATATGCCATGGTTGTTTAGGCATAGAGAGAAAAATCAAAACAATAATTTCCACTGTCAGATGAGGGGTCCCACTCCAGAAACTTGAATGTTTCTCATATTTTAAAACAGGTTCCTAAGAATTAGCAATTAACACCTCTGCCACGTCCAGTTAGCATGCATTTGGGTGGAAGTTTAGATATTTCTCAGTGAAGCTAATTGCTTGTCGTTCACTGTAAGCATGCTGACAGCATCAAAGAAACATTTCAATTTTTGAGTTCCCTTTAAGCACTTGAAAGGCTATGGATGTCTCTTGATACAGTGACACATTTCTCTGCCAAGAAAGTAAAAAAAAGGAAAGACTGGGTTACAAATAACAACAACAACAAAAAAATTGGTATACTTCGTCCAGATAGAACATCCTTCATTGCTAGTTTTGTTCCTTTGGAGAAGAAAGAATGTCTAAACATAATTAATTCATCTCACATCTAAGAAATCATCAATGATCCACAAAGATGTAGCATCTTGTTATGAATATCATCAAATTATCTATAACAGAAAAATAACATTCTAAAAAGGTTTTTAAAAATAATTGATTAGGATTCATATTCTATACAACAGAGATGTGATTTCAAAGGTAATAAATCTTCCAGTGCTTGATTAAACTTGAGATAAAATTATTAATTATTAAATTTTTTGAGTTAAGGTTTTTGAGTGAGAGAAAATTAAAACTCAAATTCAGTTATAATTAAACAAAAATAACTTTATTTCTTGGTTGACTGCTAATATATATATATGTACATTGGACATGTGAAAAAGGTAAATTTTTAAAAATAAAGGCCTTAGGCTAAATAATAGGAAATATTGTCTAAAATAAGAGTTTGCCAAATATCTAGCCAACTACAAGAAAAGAATAAAATGAATGAATATGTGACTGTGTCAGTTCTAAGAGGAAGCATCACTACACACAAAAATAAATCCATAATCACTAGGAAAAATGAAGAAACTCTTCTAAGAGTTCTTAGAAAGATTTAACGGTAAACAAACATGTTCTTAATCTTCTCCATGTTGACACAAATAGCATTAAAAAAGGCAGCCCATCCTAAATATAGCCTGAATGAATTGAAGACAAAGAAAAAGATTAGATTTGAATTTAATTCAAGCTGTCTTAGAGAATCCTGGAATATCTGAATTTAAATTTGGTCCACCAGGTTACAGGGCAAACTCTCGCATTTAATATATATTTTAGGGTTTCCCTGGTGGTGTAGTGGCTAGGCTTTGGCGCTTTCAATGCCACAGCCTGGGTTCAATTCCCAGCCAGGGAACTACCCCACCCCCTTCCCAAATATATATATATCGATATATAGATATCTATATATATCGATATATATCTATATCGATATATATATATATCTCCAAAATATAAAAGATAAATTGTTTGATTCTAAAGATGATATACTCATGCCAACCAGTACCTCTCAGAAATGTCAACTTCGAATCAGGAATAAATAACAGTAGCTTTCATTCTGAAATTAAATCTGAGCAGAAATAAATTTATTTTTATATGGAGTCTTTAGATTTATGTCTATAGTTCATAAATTGACCCTTAGTAGAAATTAAAATATAATAATACATGGTATATGATATATATATTATAACATGGAAACAACAGAAATAATTTTTAATTTAAAATATATGTAATTATTTAATTTTTCTTTAGCTTTAGCTTTTAAAGGAATGAGTGTTCTAGCTATGGTTAAGTCCTGTCATTCTGAAAGTCACTCTTCTCCGAAGTCCTGTCCTCATATTTCTTATTCTTTCATTTCTTACATGGAATCCCTTAGCTTCCATTACAAAATGTCATTCAAGCCCCTCCTTTCCTCAGGAAGCCTTATAAGAACACTCTAAGTTTGGGTTATGTGTTCTTCCCATGTGCTGCCATTGTCTCCCTATACTTCCGTTGTCAAACACTTGTCAGCCCACACAGTAGTTGCCTTTTTATTTGCCTGCGACATGGATTATAAGGACTGTAGTAAGGGACCATCTCTCTATGCTCATATATTGGAGACAGCGTGTCGTATACTAGATGGTCCATTCTGTGGATGACTGAGTTTAAGTTGAATTCTCCCAATACTTTCTACTGTAACAGGTGATTTTTACTGTTTGAATTATTTCTCTCTATTGAGAACTTAAATATCCTATGACAATAGAAAGTAATGTAGGTGCATCCCCTCACCTAGACATAGAGACAAAAGGAGTCATGTAGAATATGTCATTGTTATGGACCATCGACTTCCCAGAAATTTCAATGTTCTTGTCCAGCCAGATCATGTGTAGAGGGCAGGGGAGAGCTTTAGAATGGGGTTCACTATGATCGATGGCACCCTCATTTCATGAATTGATTCTGTGTGGCAGGGTGCATCCTGACCTCCTCTTTGTCCACAAGGATGGCAGCTCTACCGTGCAGATGTAAAGCACAGGAGCTTGTAGAACCAACCTGTGTTTAAGTATTTATTTAAAGAAAATCATGGCTGCCATTTATACTAAAGTACCACCATCTTTTGCCCAGTTGAATACTTGTGATTATATTCTATACTGGGCATTCTGCTGCAAACAATAAAAACAGGATACAGAGAAAAAATATGTATGACTTTGTTTCAGAAAATTTTTGTTTAGAAAGACAAAATGATTAGCCAATAAGTAACGGTTCTTTCCTTCAGAAAGTTCCTGAACTCTGAGAAAATGGTTTGCTTAATGGGCAATCATTTGTTCCCTAAGTCTTCAGGACACGGGCCTCCCTGTTATCCCTGATCATGAATTATTGTGTCATAAACTTCATAAGATTTGCCCAATCCCAGCTAGTTCCTCTCTTTGAAAGAGTCACCTTAAACCACCAAAGTCCAAAGTCCAATAATTAACTATTAATTTCCTTCTTTTGAGAAAATGTCAAACTGATACCCTCACTTGAGGGACTACATTGAATTCACTCCACTTTGCTTTGATTAACAGATTGTTCTGTTAGCCCTTGTGAGGAGTCAACAGCCAACACTTCAGAAAATTCCGAAGTCCTGGGAGAAACGTTCTTGTCTTGTACGTTGTTGGATTTCACTTTTTGACTTGTTATCACATTTGCGATATATTGCAGATGATCATGGACAAATAAACTAATAACTGAATGGTTTTCAAAACTTCTAACATGAAGTAACTAATGCTCTCATTATTTAAACAATTTAATACCATACTCGTGTCTTAAAAGAGTCAACATCTTGTGCCTTTCCCAGAGGTCAGTTATGTTCCTGAATCTTCCTGAGATTGTTCTTGTTTTGTTCTTTTTCCTATGTCTGTGAACATAAAGAAACAAACACCTGGTTTGATTAGTTTTATGTAGGAGTGTCGCTAAATCTCATGCCAAAGATATAAGGACATGCAAGTATTAACGACTGGTACACGAATGGTGTTATGTTTGCTTTTCTTTATGCTTTAATACAACATAATTATGCCTTGTATATATGGTGTTTAAATTGACAGGGGCTGATAACCCTTGTCAAATTTTTAATTTATAAAAACGTAAATTGTGTTTTTTAATCTTATAGCATATTTCCCTCAAATTGAAGCAAGGAGGTTAATAAATGAAAGATCTTCATTTCTGGTCTCAATATTTTTGGGAAGAAACAAAAGTTTGTATTTTAACTATGACCTTGTTGTAGGTAATGCTAACTGCTAAGATTTATTACAGAGAAGGATCTAGAGCAAAAGCAGGAAGAAAATGACATGAGTTCAAAAAGAGTCTCTAGAGGTCCAGTGTACGCTTTGAAGAACTTTGCCATCTGAGGCCACACAAGATGTTCCATTTCTTAGTAAAGTACAGGGAAATGTGTGAAGTGTCTCTCCCCAGGGAAACTCAGATGACTCTCTGTGTCCACGGCTTTATGGGGCTAAGTCTTAGTTGTGATTTTAAAAACTAATTTGTGTGCAAAAATACAATTTAATGCAGACCTCTCAACAAGAAAAAATATAGGAGTAAGTTAATAACTAATGCAGTAGTTTTATTATACAATAATATATACAGGATTTACCCAAAAAGTGCTATCTAAAAATATGCTAACCATCTATATTCCTGGTTTTATTAGAGCTTTGGCCTGAGGTGTGCTCTATGCTCTCCGGTGCCCAAATAAGGATGAACTTTGCAATGACAGAAACTTTTCCTGACTGCTTGAAAAAGAATATAACATACTTTCAAATATCGAAAGGTATTGTATTTCTAAAATTGGGTAAAGGTAATTGTTACACACAGAATAATTTTTTTTTATTTTATCAAAGAAAAAATATTCTTTTTTGAGTAGAATATTGAACTGTGAGAAATACTCAGATTTTTTCTCATTCAAAAAAGAAGTGTATCCAAATGAATTTTGAAAACATTGTGATGTTATTTGCTTCAAGACAATAGAATATATCAGTTGTCTTCAACTTTTCCCATCAATGGACATACAACGAAAACTAAAGAATGTACATTTCTTACACTTAAACTCTAATGTAGATATTGCTTTAGGCCATTAAGTTTTTTATGTCAGTTGCCAGTTCAGAACATAATTAGGAACATTTTAGTATCTAATAATGACAGCATTTATCAAGTACTTAATAGTTGTCAAACTATTCTAGATGGTCTACAGATTTTAACTTGTTTCATCCTTCCAACAACTCTGTGAGGTTAAGTACTATTACTCCAATTTTAGAGGCAGAAAACCTGATAAACACAGAAGATGGTAAATTTCATAGGGCATTGAGATTTTAAAGACCTTGATCTTAATCACTACACTCTATAGCTTCACGTAAAGCAAACACAGTACCAAATTTCTAACAGTTGTAACTTAAGTTTGGAGTCCCCTTAATTTAATATGTACCATCTCAGAACATTCTCAGATGCATCGCATACCCATTCACGCATTAACCACTATCCATTGCATGCTACATAGAGTCTGGTAATACTGTATATTTTGTGATAGATTACAGTAGCAAAAAAGTTCCTTTGTGTTTGAAGAGTAGCACTTTGTTGGAAGTAAACTTTTCCATTTCAGTGGAGTCATTCATAATGGAGAATTACAAGACATTTCATCATCTCAAGATTCCCTGTACAAAACTTCTATGAACAGCATTTTATCATTCCTTAGGTTTCAGGTAAGATAATCATCTATCTGAGCAGGAGTTGTGGCATGACTTCACATAGTCCCCATAAGAACACCAGAATAAAAGCAGCACTGTGAGTTTTTACGAAGTTCTTTTAAGCTCACCTGACGTTAAGTTTAGAAAATCTTGTGTTCCAAAAGTAATATTTTTCCTGCATTGTATCACTTACTGTAATGATCACAGGATTGCTATATTTTTAAGATGGTGTGTTATAAATATCTAACCAACACGACAACCTCCTCTTTGCAAGTCACCCATGAAAAAGTGAAGAGTCCCTGCATTCAGGAAATTCACGATCCTGTGGGAATAACTGATACATAGTATCATGCATATGCATGAGTAGTAAAGTATAGGAATACTACGGACCCCATCCTGTGTCACTGAATCAGACTGAGACATCAGTCTGGACAAATGAAACATAATGCAAGGCAAATATTTATTAAAAAGAAAAAAATAATAGTCACAGAAACAAGTAAAGGAAGAAATTAAATGATACTAATTTTAATAATATATTTTACTTAACCTAATATATCTAAGACATTGTCAATTCAACACACAATCATTATTTACAAACTTTTTATTAATATATGTTGCACTCCTATTTTCCTCTAAGATTTCAAACTCTCCTGTCTATTATAGACTTATAGCACATCTCTATTATGACTAACCATATTTTACAGGCTCTTCATCTGGGAGTTTTAGACAACCACAGAACCTCAACCTTGACCCTAAACCTACTAAATTTTAAAAATATCCTGAGGTGATTTATATGCACATTGAAGGTGAGCAGTACTCTTCTAAAAGAGGGCACATGATGAAGACCGCAGGGACCTTGAATCAGAAAGTTGGTAAAAATTGCTCTAGTCAGTGAGGCATAGAAGCCTTAGTTACTTTTTCAGAGTAAATTTGTAATTCAAGAAGACCAATTCTAAATAATGACACCTAAAAAACATAAGTGAGCTCACTTAAGAAAGTTGTCGCAAAGATATTGACAAGTACTCTCCAAACAAATGTCTGAAAATTTTGTGAAGCTGTATTGACATCCTTTCCATACTGTAATCCTGTGTGTGTGTGTTCTGTGCTAATTATATTTATTTTAATAATTTTAGACTAATTTCTTGGATAAATACATGTCTTCTGTTTGGACAAGCATGTTTATAGAAGAAATTATGCAACAGATAAATAAACTCAACTGGACTGATGTAACTGTTATCCACATATTAGATTCAGCAAATAATTCATGACTTCAATGACAGTTCTCAGAACAGCTGGGACTGGAGTAATCAATTATAGATGCATCTCCCCCCAGGCACCTAAACAAAGATGGGAGTTTATTCCGTGATGTTAAAGATTTTTATTCCCTCAGCTATCATGCCATGTCAAATCACATATTTGAAATGGTGGCCAAATTTGCAGAGTTACGACATATTGCATGCACGCATAATCAGGCAGTCAAACTTTTATCTGTGTGATGCTCTTGTGGCTACTTATCTACTTACAGTATGTCCAAAGATCGTTTAAAGAAAAAGCAAACATATAATCAAGGGATAAAAATTGTTTTTTATTTTGTCTTCTCTTCTAGTATTCATTGCAGTGATTTTTAAATGAACTACTACCTAAGACCATGGTCTTTTGAATCAGACAGGTCTAGGTTCAATTGCTGACTCATTTTATTTCCTACCTGAATAACCCTGAACTCCCTTCTTTTTATAGTTAAAAGTAATTGATCAATTTTGCTGATTTAAAAATTGACTGAAACATTAATAGTTTTTATAGAATAATTGCTTGTTTAATAGTTTCTAAATCACAGTAGGGTTCATAATATCAAAATATAAGAAAGAAAGCCTAGGTCTGTTACCCATTACATTTACCAAAGGAAGAAGCCCTAGTCTTAAAGATTCTCAGTATTGCTGTGTCTTTTGAACTTAACTCTAAAATATACAATTTTGTAGCTTTTGCAACAGTAGTAAATTATCATGATCAACAGCTCATGTTTGGTGTGGAACATTCTACTAAGAGCTTTTGCTATCTGCATGTCATTCACAACAATTATGTGAGGTCAGTAATTGCTAATATCTTCATAGAGGAGATTTAGAGCTTTATAAGAGTTGACACACTTATCCAAATTCACAGTTTGGTGGTGGGAATAAAGGCTTGGACTAGCAACACCAACCCTAACTCATTAATGTAGAAAACATTAAATCCATGTTAGAAAAATTGACTACCCATTTCACATAAACATATTTCAGGGAAAGATAAGACTGTAAAGCACAACTGTTTGCTTCAGAAAATTTTAACAAATCAATTTATCTAAAAAAACAATCTGCTCACCTTATTAACACTTTATTTTTCAATGTTATAGGCTAATTGTGTCCCCACCTCCCCTTAATTCATATGTTGAAGTTGGAGATAGGGTCCTTAAAGAGGAATTAATGAAGGATAATTGAGGTTATGAGGATGGGCTTTCATCTGCTATGT
>PVJL010013970.1:0-29948 GCA_004026885.1 Lyroderma lyra | reverse complement strand
GGGGAAGGGATGGGAGGGGAAGGGATGGGAGGGGACGGGATGGGAAGGCCCCAGGTCGGGAGGCGGTGTGATGTTCCCAGCGCTGTGACAGGGTGCTGGGAACTTGCCTGTCAGGTTACACGTGCGCTGCAGACCATGATGGGCTTCAGCTCTACTGGGGTCTTTCTATTGCTCAGTGTCAAGGCCCTTTCTGAGACCCCAAATTACTCCCGATGCTTTTTATCTCCTTGTCAGTTGAGGCGGGTGGGACCCAGCCTGCATCCCCTTCTCCCAGAGCAGCTCCCCCTCCCACTGCCTCTGGGGCTGTGCTCTCCCCCAGTTTCCTAAGTCAGTTCAAACATGACCCCATTATTTCCTCCTCATCCTTTCTTGCTGTCAGGAAGCCCTACTCTTGTATGTTTTCACACTGGGAAAGCAGGCACTAGCTGAACAAATAGAACATTTACGGGGTCCCAGAGGCCTCTGGTCACGGTTCCTGATCGCTTGGACTTGGTCCTCCAGTTTCTGAGCTTGAGCTTGGGGTTCACTTGTCCCATCCCCCTCCAGCCTTCCCTGAAGGCCAGCGAGTCCACTGCAGGCCCCGTCCCTAACACGAGACAGCAGAGTGAGTGTGACCCCATTCCATCACACGGGCAATCGTTGGTCCATTTCTCCCTGAGAAACATAACACATTTATTTAGAAAACAGCACCCACCTCACACACACCCCAATGTTATAGAGATGAACTTAAGATTGCTAGGTGGGGGAATTTGATTAGCTGTAATATTAGAAATAATTACCCCACTGCGACACACTGGGTACAGGGACACCGTGAAATCTCCTTCTCTAGGGAGCTTTTGAAACTGGTAGAATTTCATCTTTCTGGAACAATTAGATCTGTCGGCCTAAAGGCAGGAAAATAAATGAACCAGTTGCTGTAAGTCCTCCCATTCTGCAGCAGCCACCACTTACATTGACACTTTTCTCTGGTTTATTTGAATGTTCATTCTTTCTAACCCAAGAAAGTGTCTTCCTCACCACCAATTTGTCGTGCGTCAGAGCAGTTGCGAATGTCCCAACAGAACCTTGAAGAACCCAAGAAGCGCAAAGCAATGGACTGACTCCTGCAGAGGGGCGAGCCGGTGGGCAGCCTGTTCGTTACTAAGGAAACCGTTTTGCACCTGGAAGGCGTCCCAGAGATATCAGGAAGCCAGGCAGAGCAGCGCAGAAGTGGGGCAGCCTCCACCCCTGAGAATGGGGGGATCTACCCAGCTACTTAATGATGGATTAAGGGGCACACTTCCCGCCCGGTTGAAAGAAGAGAGGCATCTGTAAGAAGAGGCAGTCTTCTCCCCCGTGAGCAAGCATTTGGATGTTGCTCTGGAGGAATGAGTCGTAGGAACAATAAATTGTAAAGGGAGAGAGGGCTTCTGCAGCACAGCATTACTGGTTAGGGCAAACCGGCTTTGTGCACAGATAGCCTTGGCTTGCATTCTGGCTCCCGCGCGACCTAGCACCTTGTCCCAGTTATTTAATCTCAGCAAGTTTCATTATCCAGATTTATAAATAAGAAGAAAACAGCACCCACCTCGCACACAGCAATGTTATGGGGCTTAACGCAAGGAATCCATGTGACGTGCTCAGCCCAGTCCCCTGCACATAGTCAGGGGCAAGTAAGTGTTGGCTATCAGTATTGCTGTGGGTGCTATGATTAGTATTTTGTCATGTGTATGATGTTCCTAGCAAGCTCCAGCTCTTGTGGGGTGGGGAGGAGATGGGGGTTTGTCCTTGGAGTAAATTGGGAAGTTGTAGTGAACTAAGAAAAGTCAAAGTGGCCACATGTGCTTATGTACAGGTCGCCGGTGACTTGGTCCATACACCCTGCAGCTGGACTTCTTGGACTAATTATGTTACATTGTGGCAAAAAGAGGATCTGAGCAATAGTCCCAAACCTGAGAAGGGTTTCTTAAAGCTTTTTCCTCTCAAGGAACCGAACTTCAAGGTTTAAAACAATAACACAGCCGTAACCCAGCACCACATTGAAGGACTTGCAGAAAACCAGACCCGAAAGTCTCAGTAAATAACCCAGCTTCACCCTCCCCCTTCGGAGATGCCAGCAAGCTCAGATGAAGCTGCCGTCTCCCTCACCAGGGTAAGCAATAAGCCCAGTCTTATTAAAAAAAAATAATAATAATAATAAGCAAAAAACAAAACAAAAGGAAAGCATGACCATTGAACCTGCATCAACTTGGAGACACCTTCCTCCCTGTTTCCCAGACTGAAGAGAGTTTGGGCATCTTGGACCCCTGAAATGCCCCTCTTTGGGGCCTTGTAAGAACCATTCCCACATTCCACATCATTTTTGACAGTTGAACTGTGATGTATGTGGGCAGATTGAAACAGAGATCTGAACCTGGTTGGTTTCCAAAGAAAATTACCATAAATTGAAAACCTGAATATAGCTATTCATCCTCTGGCCTTGGGATATGAATGGATCATTAATTAGGGCCAGAAAGAAAAAAAAAATGGTGCTGTCTCAGACAGAATGGAAAAAAAAAAGAAAGACTCTCCCTAACCAGTGTGAATTCCTTGCAGGCTGGGGCCATGGCCAAAACCTGGGTCCCCGGTGCCTGGCTCTGCCTCAGGCATGTGGTAGGTGACCCACCAACAGGGAATGAATGGATACAGGATTGGTGTCCCAAGATTTGGGCTTGAGCCCCTGCTCCACCATTTCCAGACAGCACAGTTCTGTCAAAATCTTGTTTCCAAATTCTAGGTTCCCACCTCTGTGAAATAGACATTAAAACAACACGCATCTCTTTGAATCATTGTGAGAATGACATAAGCGAATTCCCATGAAAATTTTTTACACGCTGCAAAAGGAGTTTGTATAGAAAAGGAAGAAGGGAGCTTGACGTCCGTGAGTGCCCGTGATTTGCTCGCACACTCACAGAGTTTGTATGTGTTGCCTCGTGTAACAGGACACAATGTGGATCACTGTTAGGTATTCATTCGTGAATATGTGTTGATTGATTGATTGATTGATTGGTTTTCTAAGTGGATTCGGTGGCTTCCTCCAAAGCCATCATCACTCCACTGGTGAGATGGCTGCCTCAGGCCTGGTGCCTACGGTCCCCACACCACGTGATGAGCAGCATGCTACCGCAGGGACGCTCCGGGCCCTGGGCCTTGCCTGGGTATGTCATGCCCCTGAATATCAGGAGACCGGGAATAACTCAGGGGAACGGTATCACGGTTTATCATAAAATGCATATCATGAAATGAGGGCCCCTCATTTATAACAGTGTCTTTTAAAACCCAATTTGTCTTGGGTATTAAGGAAAGTAAAATGAACAGGTCACGTTAACGATGGACTAATAGTTGGATAATGAACCTGAAAACGGACAACTCAGATGACACTTTAAGCTTAAACAGAACTTACATAAAGATCTGTTTGGCTTCCTCCTCATCTCGCCTGCTCCTCACCCACTCCCACAATGCCCTAGAAGTAGAAGGATATGCCAACAAGTAAGATTCCTAAACTTACTGGAGAAGACACATAGCCACCTACCAGCCTTGCTGTGAGAATTAAACGAGGGAATACATTTAAATAAAAACAGTAACAACTATTTACTGAGCACTAACCATGCACTAAGTCCTGTGTGCTATTTTGAATCTCTTTGAAATGGGTATTATTATCCCCATTCTACAGATAAGGAAACTGAGGTCCAAAGAGGATAATTTGTCCAAGGCTAGAAGGGTAAGAAACATAAAGCTTAACTAATTTATTTCATAAAACTTGCCAATCAAGTTAAATGTGTATGTATAAATATATACGTGATCAATAGTGATCATACACACACACACACACACGTGTGTGTGTGTATGATCACTATTGATCTGTTTAATCAATGATCTATGTGTGATCTAAGCTTCATTCCCATGAAGACTTAAACTGGACAGGATTTGGCCATCACTGAGATTCTGACCACTTTTAGGGGTATAGAAGAATAAATAATGCATTTACAATACCTGAGAAACCCAGTTTGAGTCCTGATTCTACCTCTTACGTGCTGCATAGTTGAGGTTTCCGATGCAAACAGAGAAACCATCTTTTGCAGAAAGAATCTATTGAAGGGAATCTCTCAAGATCCCCAGGAGGGAATCTAGGCTTGCCAACCACAGGAACCAGGCCAGGGGAGCCCAGCCAAGATCACCCACAGAGACTTGCTACCGAGGACACCACACTTGCCCCACCGGGCACTCATTCCCCACTGCTGCTATGAGTCATCCTGGACTCTCCCTGCACACTGGGCCACTCTTTCCTCTCCCCGACTGTCCCTGCACACTAGGCCAGTCCTTCCTCATAAGAATCCCTGGCAGAAGCATCCCATCAGCACGCTCAGGCCACAAGCTGCCAGGAGCTGGAAGCTCTAGAGACTACTTGCCCCCCTAGGCCTGCCCACTCTGCAGCATGAGGGAGCCCCGCGCTGGACATGTTGCAGGTTCCCCATGAACATCAACTCCCTTCTTCTCCATCCCGCTCCAGCCCCCCGGCCCCGCCACTGATGAATGAAGCTAAAACTACCAGATCCCCACAAACAGCCTGGCCACCCAGCGGGCACCTCTGAGACGCACGAGCCAGTCGACACAGAGCCATCCCGTCTTGACACCTCACCCCTCTTTGCCAGAGTGGCAGCTTGCTTTCCCGCGGCCACAGGCTGTGGGACTTTCATAGTCTCTGATGGTCCTAAGCTGCTGGGCCTCAAGGGCTGTTAATAACACTCTGCTCCAAGTTCAATAATGGAAAGGCAGCGAATCAGTGCAGGGTGTCTTCTAAGAATGTCAGAAATAACCAGGAATGCAGAGAAAGCATTACATTTCACATCAAGTGGTTCGAATTCGACAACCGTCACTCACTGGTGTGTCCTCGGGCATGTCGGCCACCTTTCCACATCTGCTTCCTCACCGAAGGAAAGGAGTAAACAGTATGTCCTGACCAACCTGTAACACGAGAGTCCGGTGGGCACCATGGAAAATGCTGCCCAAGCAGGGGTTTGGCTTTGAGATGGAGACAGACGGTTGTGTAGGGGACAGACAGAAATGCAGAGGCGTGGCAGCTTCCACCCAGCCTGGAGGCAGAGCTGGTGGCCGCCTCCCAGCCACACGCCCCAGCTTGTCCGCCTATCACAGGCCTCTGCCTCCGTGTAGTGGAGGTGCCTGTGCGAATCCTGCCCCCTTAACACCACAGTAGCTTTCAAAGGCTCGTGCTGAGGCGTAAGCTTGAAATTCCTTTCACCCTTTCGGTATTTCTTTTCCTTTTGCTCCGTATACATCACACAGGGTCTCACTATGGACCAGTGAGCGTAGCTGACGCGCTGCGAGAGACGACGGCTGGCACGCTCCCATCCATTCACCCAGGGACAGAGGGACCGTCTTTGCAAAAAGAGTGTATTTATGCCCTCCCCAGCCTGGAATGAGTAACCGGGTTTACAGGAGAAAAAGGCACTGAAATCAACTTTAAAACTCACAGCACCAAGATTTGTGTCTTTCTGAAGCTGAAAAGTAGGTCGATAGACACGAATGGCAGCTCAGAGTCTTAAGGACAGAACGACGTCGTCGTGCTAAATACGCAGCGCAGCCTAGCCATGGAGTTCCGCCCTTCTTACAATACCCCGGGCCATTTTTTAGCAAGAAGTCCTAATTTTTAAATTTAAAAAATAATCATTTATATGCCCATGCGCATTCTTAATTCCAAGATTAAGATCCCATGCTTGTGTTTTCTCCTGTATTTTCTGCTGGAAATCACCTAACTTGCCCACTATACATCAAAAAGAAAATACAAAGAAAACAAGGTTACTGAGAATCCATTGTCACTGAAGTGACTTTTTAAAAACACAATTTTTAACAATATAAATTGTTTCAAAACCCAAACTTCAAAGATAAACAATGACCTATATGATAATAATATAGAGAGAGATGGCAGGGGGGGAAATCACTCATTAAACAATGGTTTTAAGAATCATCTTCAGAGTTCTACTAGACAAGTTTGCTTTATACACAGAATCAGAGACTTTCAGAGCTGGATGAAGGCTTGCTCCACCTGTCATTTGATATCCAGATGAGCAAACTGGACTTGTTGAGGTCAAGTAACTTGTCCAAGGTCCCTAGCAAGAGTGACCAAGGGAGGAAAAAAGCCCATTGACCTCTTCTGACACTGGTACTCTTCCCCTACCCCACCTGTAAACAGCAAGAATTCACATATTATTGGGCAACTTGCTACATGGAAGGTGAAATACATCAAAGGCATCACTATACCGGCACAAACAAAGCTTCGCCAATAAAAAGAGACAAGTCAGAAAATATTTGGCAGGAAGAGAGCCATTCAGGTAGAGACGAGTTTTAGTCTAGTTTTTACTAGAGCAAGACAATTGCATGGATTTAGCCTTTCTCTCAACCCAGTCAGACCACTAGCTTGTCATTGTCAGACAAACCCACATGTTAAATATTCTTGCCAACCCTAATTTGTATTGGCAAGCGTTTCAACAATCAAGATTTTGAAAATTGTTTTGAACCTAAAATCATTATCATCATTATTATAACCTCAGCTTGCAAACAGGCATGTCATTTTTGGAATCTAGAACTTCCCTTCTGTTGGAAATGATTCTACAAATGGGAATTAGGGTCCCAGCTAGTTCTTCCCAAGGACCTCATTAGTAATGCCCATAAAGCAGCTGGACTAGCACACTGAGCACATAGGGCGATCCAGGAGGAGCCCCTGACTTTCCCACTCCTCCCTCATTCCTATGGAGCACAACACTAGTCTGTTCCTTCCCTCTACCAGTCCCCACTGATGGGGGTGGTGGTGACAGAAACCAAACCAGAAATTTCAACTCTCCAATCAAACCAAGAGCCAGTGCTGCAATGCTCATGCACCAATTTGGTTCCTTTGGACTCCTCCTGCTGCAGGGTGACAAAAACCTCCCCCCAGATTCTCCTTCCACTCAAACCAATGGGCTGTGGACCTTGTGCATTAGAAATTTTGTATTACAAATCTGGCTGACAATGAAGGTTCCTGAAAATTCTAGAACTTTCTTCCTAATTCCAAGATACTTTAGTTAAGCAGTTTACACATGCCTCAGTGTATACAGGCATCCATAGCCTACAGAGTTAGACCAAACATGAGTTTAAGGCCCTGCCCTACCACTTTGCAGTGTGCCAATTATGTCAGCTGGATAACATTTGGAAATGTTTAGATCTGATCTTGGTGCTTCCCGTGGGATGGCGCCAATCTCCCTTTCCAACTCATCTTCCATCACTTTCCTTCAAGGAGCTGTTACTAGCCCTTCCCCAAACACGCCATGCTTCCCGGGGACATTTCTTTACTCTGGAAGGACTCCCTGCCCCATCACATCCATGTACTCGTCTTCCTACCTCCGCTGAGCCATTTCCAAGCTGGCATTTCTCCAAGCACTCCCCTTCTGGCTGCATTCTAGCTGTTATGTTATTTATGTTACTTATTTACTAAAACTGCGCTTTCTAAAGACAGAGCCTCACACATCCTGCCTGTACTTTCTGCTGTGGCTCCCACGCTGTGTCTTTAATGCCATGGATATTCACTAAGTATAGGTTGAAATAAATTGAATCATGAATTAAAGATTCCTAATTTAGACCACAACCGGTAAATACCCTAGCACCAATATACTCACCCCAATTAGAATGTAGAGGAAGGTAAAATAAAAAATTTATCTAAGGGAAGAACAATCTTTCAAAGATCTCTTTCAAGTCTTAACTCTTCAGTCTCGTGGGGTGGAGAGAAGGGAGGGATGGAGCAGGAATGAAGAAAACGCAGGTTATGTCATCTCACGCTGGTCTGGGACTTCCTGTTCTCCAGGCCCCATTCCCACTACGAGACTGCTTCCCCAAAGATGCTGAAAGCTCCCAAACACTTCGTGCACCCGTGAGTACTGACATATACTTCATCTGCCTGTGCTTCATCCTGCCACGAACTGTGCTTAGAAACATCAGGGATTTCCCGGTACTAACTGAGGAAGGACATACATTTAGTCACGTACATTTGTTCTACAAAATTATCCATCACTTCTCCTAGCAAACCCCTCTACTTTGACAAGACCCACTTCCAATGCCACCACCCCATTCCTTCAACAAACATGCTTTAAACACCTACGATGTGCTAATCACTGCACTTAGCAGGAAATAGAGTGCTGAGCAGGACAGACGGACAGACGTGGTCCCTACTCTATGGAGTTCATGTCCAATGATGGAGAGCCCGAGAACAGGGATTCAAACTTGTGTGGAGAATCAGAGAGGGCTTCTTTGAGGAGTGTTTCTTGTTTCCCCTTGACTGCTACAGCAGCTATCACAGAGATTTGAGACTAGAGGCCCAACCTATCTGTGTGTCAAAGATAGGGACGCATTCAATAACACACTGATCACAGAGCCTGGCACATGGCAGTGCCCAGTAAGTGACATGAGTGCCCCAGCTCTGCTGCCCAGCCCCGCTTCTCAGAGTAGACAACGGTCACTTGGAAGGGATCGCATCAACATTAAATCAAAATGATGCCATGGTGAGCTCTTTGGAGGATACTTAGAAATGGCTCTGCGTGACCTCCCAGAAGTCCAAGGTGAACTTGCATCCCACTTACTTAGCTGTCAGGTCATCAGCCTCTTGTCCTCGCATAGGTGCAGCCATGCCATGGGTAGTAAAGTAAGACCTTCAGGTAGAATGGACCAAGTGGGACATTAGAAGGACCCCACAGCTCAAAAGCATTAAAGTGACTCTCGTCCCCCAGCACATCCCTGTCCTGATCATTGTGAGCAGCTAAGGTCTCGGAGTCGTGGCTCTGCTGTTCTCTCCATGGCACGACTGAGGCGGGTAAGAGTCACATGACTGCCCGAATGGACCTTGCAAACCAGCCCTTTGTGCAGGGGTGCTTACCAGCATTTCCAGAGGGGGTCCCCCTCCAGTCCCAGTTATTTTATCCCACTCAAGGAGAGGACTCTTGGGGGGTCATCCGATTCTTCCCTGAGACCAGCACAACTTGCAGAGGATTTGCTGTCTTTGTAAAGTCACAGAATTAATCAGTACGAAGTAAATAGCGGAGGGCTGGCAATGATGGCCAACAATAAGCTGCTTTACACTGGCCTATTCCTACTCCAATCGTGAGTTTTCTTCACAAGACATTGCTCCAACAAGGAGCTTTCTGGCTCAGCAGCAACTTCAAAAAAGTTGACTGGGCTGGAGCCAGCAGGATCGAAACAAATTTCTCAACATTGTCTCCGATATTTGAACCCAGACCAGCTGGGATGGGGCCAAGGCTGTTAATAGCTATGAAGAGGGAGACTTGATAAGAAATCCTAAGGGATCGTAAACCAGAATGAACTTCTCACCTGGGGACTTACTGTTTTATAATATTGTTTATTTATTTATTCGTGCATCCATTCACTCATGTATCCATGGACTTCACAACATTCCCTATGCCGGACTGCACTAGGTGACAGGGACAGGCAGTCATATGTGCAACCCAGCTCCTGCTCTGAAGGCAACCTCAGTCCATCTCAGGAAACATAGAGGAACACACACAGGGGAGAAAAGTGAGAAAACCATGTGTGCGACACCCTGGGGCATCCAGGAGGCGTCCCTAAACTGGAGGGTTCCTGGGGGAGGTGACAAGGACCTGGGGGGTGGGGGGTGGGGGGGAGCTTCTCAGGCAAGAGTGGGGGTGAGCATTGCAGACAGAGGGAGACAAGTGTGAGGCACAACCTCTGTAACCTTCCATTTCTTTAGGCATAAGGTGAAGGAAGGCAGAGAGACCCAATCTAGTGACATTCCTGAGAGGTATAGAGAGCGAAGCATAGCACCTGACAATCATAGGGTACTTGAGGGGCTTACAGGCTGGTAGATCCTGGTTTCCCAACAGTAGGGGGCAGGGGGAGGAAACTGATGGAGATTCCTCCTTGCTCCCCCATCCCTCCTAGTGACCTGGGTGTGTGTCTCTAGCATCCATGGGTCAGAACGAGGAAGAAGCTCGTAGCCAAAGAATCAAGCGCAGCTTAGCAGTGTAAGCAGAGCGATGAGGCGCCGGCCACGGGCTGTGAAGACAGAGCAGCAATCAAGCACACCACGTGCCCCCAAGTGCTGGATTAACTCGTAAATCTTGGGGCTCGTGCACACACTCTCTCTCGTACACATAACATAAATTCTACCATCTTAATCATTTTTAAGTATACAGTTCAGTGGTATTCAATACATTCATGCTGTAATGCGACCATCACCACCATCACCCTTACATAACTCCCTTTATCTTGTAGAACTGAAATTCTATACCTATTAAAAAATAACTCACCGTTCTCCCCTCCCCCTGGCTCCTACCAACCACCATTATACTTCCCATCTTTATGATTTTGACTACCCTAAAGTACTTCATACAAGTGGAATCGTACAGTATTTGTCTTTTTGTGACTGGCTTGTTTCATTTAGCATAATGTCCTCAAGGTTCATCCCTGTTGAAGCACATTGCAGATTTCCTTCCTTTTTAAGGCTAAGTAATATTCCGTTGTATGTGTATACCGTATGCTTATCCATTCACCTGTTGATGAACATTTGGGTTGCTTCCACATTTTAGCTACTGTGAATAGTGCTACAACAAGCACGGTGTACAAGTATCTCTTCGAGATCCTGCCTTAAGTTCTTTAGGGTAATACTCAGAAGCAGAATTGCTGAATCATATGATAATTCATTACTCGAGGAGCCACCATACTGTTTTCTAAAGCAACTGTACCATTTTCATTCTCTCCAACCATGCACAAGGGTTCTAATTTCTCCACATCCTCTCCAACACCTGCTGTTTTCTGTTTGTTTGTTTGTTTGTTTGTTTGTTTTGATAGTAGCCATTTTAATGGGTGTGAGGTGGTACTTCATTATAGTTTTGATTTGCATCTCCCCCAATGATTAGTGATCGTTTTATGTGCTTCTTGGCCATTTGTATATTTTCTTTGGAGAAATGTCTATTCAAGTTCTTTGCTCATCTTTGAATCAGGTTATATGTTTTTGTTGTTGAATTTTATGAGTTCACCTCATATTCTGGATATTAATTCCTTAAAAGATATGCAATTTGCAAATATTTTCTCCCATTCTATGGGTTGTCTTATTACTCTGTGAATAGTGTCTTCTGATGCACAAAATTTTTAATTTTCATCAAGTTCAATATGTCTATTTTTTTTCTTTTGTTACCTGTGCCTTCCATGTCATATTAAAAATCATTGCAAATCCAGAATTATAAACCTTTTGTACTGTTTTTCTTTTCTAAGGGTTTAATTGTTTTAGATCTTACATTTAAGTCCTTGGCCCACCTTGAGGTAAATTCTGTATGTGGGGTGAGGTAAGGGTCCAACTTTCTTTCTTTGCATGTGGACACCCAGTTTTCCCAGCCCCATTTGCTGAACAGCAGGCTCCGTGTCTTTTTACAGCGCTTGACAATTCACTTCACATCTCTTACCCGGTTTGATCTAACAACCACACGAGGCAAGAATGATGACTATTTTCACTTTTTAATTTTAAATGCATTTCTTTATCGCTGAGACACTGACACAATAAATTCCTTGTTCAGGCCACCCAGTCATTGGTGATGGAGCAGGACTAAAATCATCCCCACAAGATCGTGCTGTCTCGAAATTTTCTGGTTGGCCAGGGCTGGCGCAGGGAGTGAGAAGAAATATCCAAGGTTAAATCAAAGGAGGAAAATACTGAAAGCCTAAATGACATTCATAAATTAGGAGCTTTCACTTTGGGCTGTATTTCTTTGGACGTCAAATGGGGTTGTTAAATAAGAATTTCAAATATTTCCCCCAAATACATGAGCATTTGGTTCTAAGGACCAGGAAACCCAGCCCAGGGCAGCCATCTGCAAGAAATAAATTTCTTTGAAGTTCCTTTTTCTGTTGAAAATAATTATGTGCAATTCTGCCCTTTATTCCATCATATATGTGGATTTGTTTTAATATAAACAAAAGTTAGCAGGTTTATCCTGTACAAATTTTAGACTAAGATAGATTCTCCAGGGCGATGCACGAACTTATCCCGTGGTTTCTTGTACGCCCTGTCACTCCGCAGGGAGCCGACAGGTGCATGCTCCCCACTGTGAGAAGCAGAGAATTAGAAATCTCTTAAATCTCCATCCCCCACAGCTTAGAGTCCTACACTTGGCCTTCAAATGAAAAGGCGTGGAGTCACATTCAAGTTTGATCATGAGCAGTGAGAAGCCAGCAATTAAAAAATAATAATTTTTACATTTATGTGAGCTCCAAAATGGGGCAGACCCTCCACCTGCACCCACACTGGCCTAGCCCAGGATCGAAGTGTCCCCTGAAAGAAGGTCAGCCAGGTCCCAGGCAGAGAACTGTCTACCTGAAGATAACATCTGCTCCATGCTGAGTACATGAGCATGCCACACACCTTCAGAGTAGCATGCAGCAACTAGTAGTTAGGTTAAACGTTAACTACTACACCACCATTTACTAGTCCCTAAGCGGGTCTGTTGCCAACTTCTATGAAAAGCATCCATGCTTCTTTTTATAGCTCTTGGTAAACGAAAGGATTTTTTTAAATTGTATTTAAGCCCTTGCTTTCCGGGAAGTAGCTAATGTACTGTATGGATTCTGCTCCGTTTTTGAATTTTCCTATGTCAAAGCTGGAACTTCCACTCTTCTCTACGATCACGTCAGCTACAGCTACAGTTCGTAAGACTTTCTGGACCTCCGAGTTTCGGAACTTGCAGTGCTGAGATTAAGGAGGCAGTGGCACTGGAAACCTTTTGTTACCTCGAGAGGCTCCCTGTGCGTGGATTTTCATTATTTCTGAACTGCAGGGTAGTTTATTGTATTATAAAAGGTCATTTGCATAAAGATCTTCATTTGTTCCCTTGACATTATATTAACTGAGAAAAAAGAATATAAGACAGAATATAAGGCCTTATCTCTTAAATAGATATTGGAAGATAATTTAAGAGGCCTATGTAGAATCTAACACTAGTATCCATGAATTTGCTCATATTTCTAATTTTTAGAATGTATCACCTCTTTGAAAATTAAAAACGATTCAATAATATAATTTATTATTAAATTAATATAATTCAATGAATTATATTTCAATTATTACCTATTCATCTTTATCTATCTCCAATATGGTATTTATTATAGTCCTAATGTGCATTTCTTTGAACCTAAATTTTCCTTGGTGACTGCAGTCGCTGTGTGTATACTGCCACAAAGTTTATTTATCTCTGGGGGTCCTCTCCCCCAGGTAATGTAAAAGCCTATAGTGTTGACAGACACTGTAAACAAGAACATTTTCTCATTCACCAAATACTAGAAACCTGGAGAAGAATCTACTGCATAAGAATCCACAACAAAAGAAAAAGTGTTTTGTTTTTGTTATTTGTTTTCATTTTATTAATATGACACTTTAAGCTTCATAAAACAATCCAGATGAGGGTAACAAAGATATACAAGGGCTGTCCAGGAAAAAACTCCAACCACAAATGCTTCCCGTTTTATGTGACATGGCTGGATACTTTCCGAACAGCCCTCACGTACAGCCACCCTCCCAAGGCCCTACCCAGGTGGCTGCAGACTAAGTTTCACAACGCTTTCCACTTGGCTTTTCTGGAAGACTAACATCCTTCTACTTTCGCCCACGGTCCTCCACTCACACTTTTTTCTCACCTCTCCAAAGACTGGCTACGTTCGACCTTCACTTTCTCCCACCAGACTCTTTCACCGAAGAGCCCTCTGCTGTTACTCGTGGTTGAGGCAACCCAAGTCATTGGCCTTCGTGTCCTGTTTCGAAGTGTTTCACAGTAAGTAGTTTTAGCATCTGTTTCTCTTATATCTAGAGATAAATTAGAATTATAAGACTTTGTAAGAAATAAAATACAATAAAAAATAAAGATGCTTAGAAGCCAGATGCTGCAACCTGCTTACTTAGTAAAGTACTAAGTCAGTAACACCTTCCCGAGCCTCACTTGCTCCAGAGATTGTCAGCTCAGGAACTCAGCTTACAGAGCCTGGAAGACAAATGCCTCGTCTGAAAGACAGAGAAATCAAGACCCAGAGAAGTTATGAGACACACCAAAGTGATCTAATCAGCTGGGGTTAGCACCTAGACCGTCTGCCACCATATAATAAAGAGGTTTCCTAAGTACTTAGCACAAGCCAGGCCCTATGCTGTGTCTGCTGCAGCTATGACCTTACGTGAGCCCCACGGCAATGTTCTGACGTTAAGTGCTATCACTAGACCGGTTGGACAGATAGAGAGAGACAAGCTGTGAGAGAAAGGCTGAGCAAATGTGTGTGCTCCGGGTCACACAAATATAGGTCTGAGACAGGCGGCCTACTTCCAGAACCCATGCTTGAGACCATGACTGATCTCCTGCCTTCATAGAAATTGTATATATAGATGTCATTATGTGGTTATATAGATACAGATTTACAGATATGCAGGTACATATATATCAATAAGCAAGATACAGTATGGTTCTGCATCTCTTAAAACTTTAAATAAATAACATCAGATTTTATGATTTAGAGAGAGAAAGCAGAAGTTAAATAACACCAGGTAAGAATGTTCTGCAAGCAAAATCATAGAGAAAAGCATACTACTTTGAAAAAAAGTTTATTTTATTTCTTATTTTATTAAGAAATGTTTTGACAGTAATTAAAATGAATGGCATTCTCTGACAGGAGCAAATTTTTTTTCCAGTATTCAATATTGTGGGAAAAAAAATTAACAGAAAATGTCTCATAATACACACCAAAAAGAAAAAGAAAATTATCTGATTAAATACAGGTGTAATTAAATGTTCAAGACATGCCTGCTAATAAAGCAAAACTTTTCATGAAAAATATTTATTACTAGCGTTTCATTTTATGTCCATACACCTTTTTTTCTCAGATAAATATTAATCCCCTCTATTGACAAATTTCACTTATTATTGCAGAAATCAGAGGCTTCACTGTTGTTTATTATCAGTGCTATTGTTACTTGTTAGTTTGTTGGGGGTAGAAAGGCCTTACCCAAAATGCTTTTCCAAAGAAGAGTTGAAATGATTTAATTTCTAGCAGAGTGCTTCCTGGTTTTCTTGCTTTGCTGTTGCTGTAACACGTGGTGAGTGCCTGCTAGAGCTGAACAGTCAATTATGCAGTTTCTAGGCAGAAAAATGCTCACATTGCAAGGAAATGTCTAAGCATCCCATGAGGTAACTCTAGGAATGTGTATTTTCATTGCTCATTTGTACTCTTAAAGGTACAATTCTCTAACTTTACATGTTTTCCTGTGGTGACACTCTGTATGTTAAATCCAAACTTAATCATTTCTCTTCAGAGGCAAAGCACTGCTATAATTTACACAGTTTAGGTATATTTTGAAAATGTATCTTAAACTCTTTTAAATTATTCATTAAGCTTCTGTTAGAATCCTAAAAGTATCTAGTAATACCTGATTAATTCAGCTGAGTTCAGTTTTTAAAGGGTGCTGTTGCTGCACAATGTGGCTATTTACTTTTTAAAGACTAGAATTAATATGTGTTTCCAATGACTGAAAGGCATTGAATATTTTATTACTATATCTATCATATTTACAATAAATCGAGGATTATGTGGACTGGTTTTATGACGTTTATAAAATATAGATGTGATAGTAAGTGAAAATGACTTACTCTCATTCCAGTATTCACTTAGCCTAAAATCTAAAGCATGTTTGCTGAAAATATCACTCATTATTTTTCCCTCTTCACACCTGAGATTGTACTGCTTGGAAATATGATTCTCTCTGGAATTTACAGGTTGGTAAGATGGTTCATGGCTGAAGTAATATCATCCATCTGTTTTTATTTCCATAGCCTGGAACATGCCTTAGGGTTCCACCAGACAACTGCATGTGTCTCATATACTCCCAAAGATTATGATTGTAAGCTACCTGGATTCAAAAAGAAGGGGAATATTGTCTGTAAATTATATCTCAATAAACTCGATTTTTGTACAAGGTAGAGGGAGAGAAGACTGGTGTGCTGAACAAATGAGAAACATTGAAATTGTCACACCTAGAAGTATATCAGCAATGAGATATGCAGCATTTTTTCTAGAATGAGTTTGCAAAGTTAAATGTCTGACCTTGTATAATCAATAAAAAAAAAGAATAAAAGCTTGCCATTTGTGGGATGGATGAACCTAGAAGGTATAAATAAAATAAGTCAGACAAAAAAAGACAAATTAAAAATATATATTGTATGATGAGTGAGCTATAAATAAACAATAAATAGAAATAAAAACAGTGAAAAAAAAAGATAAATACCATATGATTTCACTTGTATGTGGAATTTAAAAAAGAAACAAAAAAAAACAGACGCAGAAACAGACCCACAAAGAACAACTGAGAACAAACTGATACAGAGAACAAACTGATAGTTGTCAAAAGAAAGGGGGTGGGGAGATGAGTGAAATAAACAATATATATGTTTTTTGAACATATAAAGCCTAAAGAATACTTGCCCCAGAAAGACCCAAGATGAAAATATTTTTTGGAGGAAGGACTCTAATAATGAGAGAAGCACATTCAAGGTATGAGACAAGAGAAATAAAAAGAATGAGTAACCAAATAATTTTATTAAACATTATTGTTATCTTATAAAGAGGGAGGAGTTTAGATCACAGGAAAGAAAAAGTATACCTATAAATAATACAGAAATGAAATTCTGGACAGTATCAGGGAAATTGAGTGAGAGGTGGCACACATAAGAAATATGAAAACATGCTAAATAATTTTTATAAGGATAAACAAAAATGATAATAAATAAGTAAATGTAAGTAAACATTTGTGTGGGTCATAGGTTCAGAGCAACCATTATGGGAAGAAAAATTAGGGTTTATACCAGTAGAAGAAAATTCACTTCAGTAAATGGAGTGCAGGTATGAAGTGTGAAATTTTTTTAAGGCATAATAAATAAAAAATATGATGGCAGAGATGAGTCCTAATACAGCAGTAAATTATAATAAATGTAAATTATTAAGCTCACCAACTAAATAACTGAAATTCTCAGTTTGGGTTTACAACTAATCCAGTGATATACATTTTTTTTCAAAAGACACCCTTAAAATGAAATGAACAGAGAGATTAAAAATAAAAAGCCTATCTCAATCCAACTAGGTTAGGTTTACTGCAGAAACAAGCACCACCAAAATATCAGAGGCTTTACAAGTATTGTACCCTAGAAAACGGTTAAGATGGTATTGATTATGTGTATTGATCACAATATAAATTTTTTCAGTTTTTTTTTTTCAAAGGCATTCATGTCTTACTAAGGTCACAAGTCCAATGTGAGTCAGCAACAACTGGGCTGATTAAAATGAAGGACAGCAAGGACAGCCATGTTCTGAAATCTGGAGCAGTCTATTCGGTGAGATTGGCACCTTCGACTCCTACTAACACCACCATCCTTCCCACATCTCTTTCTATACTTCAGCAAAACATGTTTAATTAAGAGGAACATACTTAGAGATGAAAATCCCAAGTCGTTTAAGAAGAGAAGATGTCATGGCGGTATGAGACGTTCTTCGTTTTCATCCCCGTGTTAACAACAAAGTAGATGTCTGTGAACAAAGCACCTCTGGGGGTGTAATGGGATCTAGCACCATATTTTAAGGGACCCAGGAGAAATTTCACCCACCTGTGCATTTAATAATAGGGAGACAGACCCTGTTCAGGCTAAGAAACCTGCAGAGACCCCTCTCTCTGTAGTCAGAAAAAAAAAAAACAACAACAAAAATGTGGAGAGTGCTGCCCCATAAGGATACCCACGGACCAGAGAATTTGCTGAAGTCCATCTTTCTCTAGGGCAGATTCCAGCTCGCCATTGAAAGGGGGAAAAGACACCATTGTTCATAGCCATGAGAGAAACTCTCCCAGAGCTGTGTCAGCCTGCTAAAGAAACACTGCCCAAGGCTGAAGTGTATGGGGTTCGAAAGAAAGAGGGGGAAATGGTGGTGAGTTAGTGTCCCAGCTACGTCAGTTGTGAGGGATGCAGCTGGAGAAAACTGTTTTTCTCCAGCAACACCCAGAGGACTGAGGCAGTACCTCCACGACTAGGGCTGGGGGCAGGACAGGAAGTCCTCCCACAAGCTGGGAGAACCACCACACCCCAGGATCTCCCTGACAGAGCTGTGGGCAGCCCCAACACTGCAGGTACTAAAGACACACACACACACACACACACACACACACACACACACACACACCACTGCAGCTGGCTCCTTGTGTGAGCTTCTGTGTGTAGTGTGAGAGCTCCAGCGGACAGGAAATGAGTGTGCTTCACAAACAGGCCAAGATCCACGGGCGAAGGAGAAACCACAAACTTGAGCACCACCTTCTGGAAAGCAAAAGAGACATTTCCATTACCACCCCACTGATTTGTAAAAACCGGAAAAAGCATAAAAGCTTAAGAGAGTTCCTTAGGAGAGAGCAAGAAGAGGAGAGCAGGTGTACCCCAAAGGAAACAGAGAAAACCTCAAACAAAACGCCACCCCCAACAGAATACCCCACCTCCCAGAATACCCCATTTGAAGGTAACTAGCAAACATTTGAGGAAGTGTCTGCCACTTCAAATGTAAAACAAAACTCAACACCACAAGGATCGTGAGAAATCGAGGAAACGTGCCATTACAAAATGAAAATAATAATTCTCTAATAACCAAACTCAAAGGCTCCGAACTTTGTGATCTAACTAATAAGCAATTCAGAACTGCTGTTTTGAAGAAACTCCAAGAACTACAAGCAATCCCGGAAAGATAATTCAATGATCTTGAAAAACCATATGACCAAAATGAGGTTATTACCAAAGGAATAGAAATCATAAAAAAAAGAGAGCCAAACAGAGATTCTGGAGATGATGAATTCAATGAATGGGATTTTTAAAAAATGCAATAGAGTGCATCTGCAGTAGAGTAGATAAAGTAAGTAAATTAGAAGATAAGAATTATTAAATAACCCTGTTAGAGGAGAACAAATAACAAAAAATGAAAAAAAAAAAAGAGATGAAAGCCTATATAATCTATGAGGTTACATAAAAAAAGACGTGTATTAAAATAATCAGGATTCCAGAAGAAGAGAGAAGGGAGCAGGAATTTTTATTTAAAGAAATAATAGCTTAGAACTATCTAAACCTGGGGAGAAACTGGACATCCACATACATGAAGCTAATAGGTCACCCAGTTATCTCCATGCAGAAAGACATGAAAATAAAACTGTCAAAAAAGAAAGAATTGTAAAAGCAGTTACGTAAAAAAAAAAATTATAACCCAGAAAGGAACCCCCATTCAGCTACCAGTGGATTTCTCAGCAGAAACCCTACAAACCAGGAGAGAGTGTAATAATACATACATATACAAAGGGTTGAAAGAAAAAAATTTGCCAACCAGGAGTATTCTATATGACAAAGTTATTCTTCAGGTCTGAAAGAGAAATAAAGACCTTCCTAAACAAACAAAAGCTAAGGGAGTTCATCACTCAGGCCTGCCTTGCAATAAATGCTTAAAGGAGTTCTTCAAGCTGAAATAAAAAGACACTAATTACCAACATAAAAATATATAACTCTCTGGGAAAAGTAAATATATAATAAGACTTAGAAAACTCTAAATATGTAATGAGATAGTATGCTAACCACTTAGCTATTATAAAACACAAAGGAAAAAAGTATTAAAAATAATTATAGCTACTATAACGTATTAACAATACACAATATAAAAGGAGGTAAATAAGCACATCAAAAATATAAACTGGGGGAGTTAAAAGAAGCTTTTGTAGACAATTGAAGTTAACTTGCTATCAGCTTAAAATGAACTATTTTATATATGAAATATCTTATGTAAATCTCATGGCACCCACAGAGCAAAACCTAGACCAGATGCACAAAAGATAAAGATAGTGGAAACAGCATCCCAGCACAGAAAATCACCAATTTACAGAAGTATGCAGAAAGAAAAGAAAAATGGAAATAAAAAAAACAACCAGAAAACTATTAACAAGACGCATTAGTAAATCTTCACATATCAATAACTCTAAATCTAAATGGATTGAATTCACCAATTAAAAGACACAGTGACTGGATGAATAAAAAATTTTAAGGACCCAACTATGTGTGGCCCACAAGACACTCACTTTGACTTTAAAGACACACATAGGCTCAAAGTGAACAGATGGAAAAGGACATTCCATGCAGATATAAACAAAAGAAAGCAGGGGGCCTATACTTTTATCAGAAAGGATAAACTTTAAGACAAAAACAGTAACAAGAGACAAAGGAGATCATTATATAGTGATAAAGAGGTCAATTTTTCAAGAAGATACTACAAGTAAAAGTATATATTCCCACATTACAGCATCTAAATATACTAAGCAAATACTAATAGATCTGAAGGAAGAAATAGACAATAATACAATAACAAAAAAACAGAAGGGACCGTCAATGCCCCACTTTCAACAATGGGTAGATCATTCAGACAGAAAAACAAGAAAACAATGAACTTGAACCATGCATTAGATCAAATGGACCTAACAGATGTTTATAAAACATTCCATCCAATAGAAGCAGAATACACATTCTTCCAAAGTACAGGCCAGTCATTGTCCAGGATAGGCCATCTGATAGTACACTGCTGCAACCTGCGCAGGTGAACAGGCGAAGCGGAGGGGAGGTGATGGGGAATGAAGAAAAAACACACAGACACAGACACAGACAGAAAAGCTGTACCGGGTGGTTCTCTGTGCTCTGATGGAGACACAGAGACCCCGCCTGGCTGCAGCAAGTTTACTTTATAGGGTGGGCAAAACAGGTGAGATCGTAGGGGTAAATCAGCAAAGCGAGACTGGAAAGTACACCTCAACTAGGAACTCTGCCTTGTTCTTTTCTAATCCTTTAAAGTTCCGGATAACTGCACTTAATCAATCTCTTGGTACATGTTGCTAAGGCATTACTGTTTGTACTATTATTCTCTTCAAAGCAGGCGAGCCATACGTCATGTCTCGAGTCATTTCCAGAGACCAAACAGCTTTGCTCACAATGTCATCTTTTTACCCCCCAAGCCAGAAACCACATCCCGAGCATTGTCCTTGTGCACCCAGCTCTGGGCTGCCTTGCAAAACCCTTGAACTGTGGACTCCAAGCACACAGGTAGCCTTGCTAAAACCTGTTTTCTCAAAGGACCTGGCTTCTGGCTTACACGCTCCCTACAGTACACAAAACAAGTCTTAGAAACTTTAGGAAGACTGAATTCATACCAAGTATCTTTCCCACAATGTTATGAAACTAGAAATCAACAACAAAAACAAACAACAAAAGGAAAGCTAGAAAGTCTATCTACAAACATGTAAAAATTAAACAACACACTCCTAAACAATCAGTGGGTCAAAGAAGTCAAAAGAGAAATAAAAAATATCTCAAAACAAAAGAAAATGGAAACACAATATACCGATTTGAATGTCTGGGTAGTGTCTGCTTCCCAGCGTACACTTACCCGAGTTAATGACCACATGACTCTTCGGGGAAGGCTGGAAGAAACCTTTGCACTCATTGATTTGAGGGGTCCCTCCTCACTGAAACCTGGCCTCTCTTTCTAGTAATGGGTTCCAGATCTGAGAAGTGACTCGGTTCTGGACACAGGGCACAGGATCCAGACACTTTGAATGTGTGGGGTAGGAGATCTTTGTCTATTTCTCTTATTTAAATGAGGACAGGGCTCAGTGGATGGGCTCGGGGTAAGGTTTGTGAGCTCCCCTAGACCTCACAATGGGCTAATTAAGGCTGCCCTGGCAGTCAGGGTCTACTGGGCCTCTCACCTCCCTCTCATAGCAAGGAGGTGCTTAAGGTATCCCCATTGGCGATGTCTGGAGTGAACAGAGAAATGAACTTTGGAATCAGAGATGGCTAGCTAGGCCACACCTACTTGTCCAGGGAAGTGAGCCCCAAACTTCAGTAGACCCCTCCCTAAGCTCCTGCTTCCCAAGGTAATTCAATTTATCACAGATGACTGAGCAGCGTCACCCTGCAGGATGTAAGTGATATTACACCTTGCAGGATGTAAGTGATAAAGGGACACCTTCTACTCCCAGTGACCACATGAAGTGTGGAGTGCACAGATATGCAAACGCCACTCTCCAAGTGCAATAGTCTTACTGTGGACTCAGGTGTTAGGACCACAGGAGGAAATGACCTAGCCTGAGGAGTGTCAGGAAGACTTATTGGGAGGTGATGCTCCTGTTCAGCTTTGAAGTAGAACCAGCTCTAGGTGCTGGGTCAGGGAACAGCAGCCAGTGGAAGGAGCCGGAAGAGAAACGTGGAAGCACGACGGGGAGGACCAGCAGGCAGGCCAAGGTGGCTACGCAGCAGGGAGGTGGTGACCAGGAGAGGCCAGGAGGTGAGATGGGACAGGATGGATGTGTGGGGAATCCCTTCAGAAATCATGATTTCCTGGAACAAAATACACAGTAACACACACACAGAGACACACACACACACACACATGCATGCGCATGCACACATGCGCGTACACACGCACACACACACGTGCGTGCACACAAACGCACACACACGCGCGCGCGCACGCACACACGAGCACACACACGCAAAGCACGAGTGCACACACACACACGCACAGACACACACACACACACACACACGCACGCACACACACACTCACAGACACACACACACACACGCACAGCCTAGAGGCTACGTCTGTCTCAGAGCTGCTAGGCCCTCTGCTCTGACTTGCTTCCCTGGAAGCTCCTGCATCAGCGATGCTCAGGCTCAGTAACAGTGAATGGGCACACCTCCCAGCCCGGCCTGAGCTGCTTGTGTCTCCAGAAGGACCTGGGCTGACCAGGCTGATGAGGTAGAGGAGGGAGAAGGCTGGAGGAGGGAACAAGGGGGAGAGGGACATGTTCTTATACAAGGAGCAAGATCTGTGATGGAGACAAGGAGACGTAATTTTGTAAACATCTCTATTGCATTTCTTGAAGTATTTCCCTACTTAAATCAAATTCCGAAAATTAAATTTTTCTTAAATTCCCATGTTTAGTGACTATAAAAACTTTTCAAATAAGTATAAATTGGTATAGAAGTTTTAAGTACTGTACAGAGCACTTCTTCATGAACCATGGGACGGTAAGCTGTCACACAGATGTCCCCCACTTTTTGTGATGTCCTCCAATGCCATATACCTTAGTATGTACCTCCTGCAAACCAGGACACTCTCCAAATCACAACACAATCACCAAGATTTCATATCAGCATGTTACTGTCATCTAAACCTCAGACCCCATTCAAGTTTCAACAGTGGTGCTGATAATGTCCTCTAGACTCAAGGAAGCTCATGAATTTAGGTATTTTTTATGTCCTTGACATGTTAAAGATGTGGCTTATAGGTTTTTATTTGCCCCCTTTGTGTAATATTTCAATGTATGTGGACAGACTCAGGTTGTATAGACACTGTTATTGTATGACAACCAGAAATCCTCAAACACGAGTATATATTGTTGAAGGTTTAAATAATTTTCATTTGGCATTTTGGTTGTTTCATTTTGGATAGCTCAGATTATCTTGCCTAAAATAGGAAGAAACAGAAATCTCTTCATAACATTGAAAAACACGTTCTATTTTTGTAGGGTATCTTAGTATTTTTTGCAAAGACACACTGTACTAAACAGCCACATACCTGCATGGTTTTTGGTCACGTTTCCCAGCCGGGGCCTAACACGGGCACCTGTGTGGTAGGATCCACCCTCACGCACTGCCGGGATGGGGTGAAATCCATGTGGAAGGACTGACGCAATTTCCGCTCCTACTGACAACGTCCGAGACCTCCTGGTAGTCCACTTCCTGCCCCCACCTCCTCACACAGAGATACTGCAATTTGGTCCCCGTGACGGGCATGTCAGGGTGTCCCATTTTTCTCTCGTGCTGTCCTGATGATGTGGGACACGTTTCCTCTTTTCACAGGCTGACTCACCATCTGTGCACAGCTCAAGGCATTCACCCAACTTCAGAATTACGCTTCCTATTTATTTGTCGGAGGTCTTTATTTATGCTGAAAACTGACCCTCTGTCCCTGGGGTAATAAAACAACTCTGAGAAGTAGAGATGTTTCTATTGGGAACTGCTCCTTCTCACTGAGGAAGGCGAGTCAGGTGGGGGGTTCACAGCAAAGTCACTGCTGGGGCAGGGGGCATGGGGCGCAATCAGAAAGATTCTCATTGCTTCAGTCTCAGAATATTTGTTTGCATTGAGAATATCGCAATAATGTTTTAAAATGACACATAACTACTATGAACTTAAGAATGATCCATAAATTCTCTGTTTCCACAAGAAATCTAGCAGAATCACTGACAATATTTACCTCCTAACATGGAGAAATACTGAAATGCCCTGAATTCTCCACTGACTTCCAAAGCAATTAAGATTTCTAGAATGCAGAAGTGTTTATTTAAATACCATTATAGAGAAATAAGTTACTAAAGGAAAAATATATATTATTTCTGTTTAAAATACAATAAGGTTGTTTACGAGCATATACAGAAAATACCTGAAGGTTTTTTACACACACACACACACACACACACACACACACATATATATTTGGCAATATCACTTGAAGAACAAATCATGATGCAGACATGCATCTGATTTTCCACAAGAGTAGATTAAAAATGTTCTCTTTGTTGAAATTTCTTATTCAAGTAACTAAAGTTGAAAGGTATAAATTCATCCTTCACCACAAAGGCACAACATGATGATCAGCAAATGCAATAAGAACGTGAGATGTTGCATCTACTGGATCACTGTAAACTGACGGCGGTTGTAAAATGAACAGCAGGTCTTCCAAAGGCCACCAACGAAAAGGCAGGGTGGCTGAGAAAGTCACAGTATCAGTTAGCAGCTTCCTGGTAGCATCGTCAGCCTGCAGAAAAGAACAGGTGATGGTCCCAGTGGTGAGGAAATCCTGGGTCACTTCTCCTGGGGCTGCCGCACCCCAGTCACTCCCCATCCTGAACCCTGCCATCACCAAGGTCCTGCAACTGTCACCCCGGCCCTGGGCAAGCAGCCTGTGCCAACGTCCAGCTTCATTTTGCACATGAACTGCCCCAGTCCCTGCTCCAGACCTTTTGGGCTCAGGACTGCAGTACTGAGTCAACCTGGTCCCTTTACTATGACCTGATGGTCCCTGCGATGGGAGGGCCTACCGGACGTGATGCAGCTCTGATGGAGAGGAGGGCCTGCGTCCTGACACCCCCCTGCCCCATCCATTCCTGGTCCAGCTCAGCTGTGAGTATCACCAGCAGCTCAGCCAGACCTGTGTCCCCAGTCACCTCTGCTCAAGGCAGGGGTCCCTCAGTTGTTCAGGATCTGGAATCTGCAGGAGGGTGGTGGCCAGGTGACTGACTGCCCCAGTGCTCAGCCGGGAGCTCCAAGTGTGCACGGAGGACTGGCCTCCTTCTGACCTCGTCCTGCACAGTCCCTACTGTTCACTTCTGCCTTGTCTGCTATCCCCAAAGCCACTTCTGTGGGAACACGGCCCTGAACTTCACCCTTTTCAGTTGGGTCCGCAAGGCCTTCCACTCTCTTCCTGGGATGAGACCCGGGCCCCTCTCCTCTTAGCCCCCTGGATGAGTCCCCTTCCCCTGGGTACATCATATGGGGACGCCATGCTGCTCTCACCCAAATGTGAGAACTGCCCATGACATGTGTGCCTGCTGTCCCCACAGAGCCCACACTGGGCCCAAAGAGTCTCTCCCAAACACAGAGTGAGTCAGGACTGAATTCACTACAGACCCCAAACCTTGAAGTGAGCCCACACGGATACTGACAGTGACAGGCTGACCAGATGTACCAAGTGGACAGAAAACAACGGCACTGTCCCATTTCAAATGATACGTATGCTCAGGCTAGTCTCACTGGGTTAAATTCCAGGTGTCAGTAGGCTGACCGTACATACTGTTTCAAATAGGACAGGACCGTTGTTTTCTGTCCCGTTTAAAACTGCACCTCCAGTCAGCAAAAACAGTGAACAGACATCAGCTCGCAGGATTGTTTGCCCAGGTGAGTCCTCTCAGGTGACATGAGGTCTCATCCACCTGGTCTCACTTCCCTGATGATCAGGCTGGGAATTCATCTTTCCCCGACCTCAGACCAGGCCATCTGCCCCTCACGTCCCACTCAATTCTGCCCCCAGAGCCTGTTACTGTGAAGGACTCACCTAGGATGACAATTAGGAGACAGCAGGTGAGGACCACAAACAGGTTCCAGGCGGTGGTTCTGATGGTTATGGCATTGGATTGGGCTGCGGTTGGGACCTTGACTGTTGGGGCTGCAATGCAAACAAGCATGATAGTCCCTGTCCAGGTGACAAAAGGGAGAGATGCCCCCTTGGCTCCTGCTGCCCAGGCAATCCTACGATGCACACAGCCTCTAACCTACTGAGTGCAGTGGCCATGACAGGTCGTGAGGTAGGAAGGAGAAAAGGGATGTACTGTCCCTCCAGGGGCTCATACAGCCAACGGGGGAAGCAAGGGGGACAATATGACCGGCCACTCCTGATGTGACAGAAGAGGAGGTGACACATCAGTAAGTGGTAGAGAAGTCCTCTCAGGAGCTGCCATGTAAGGTGGAGCTGAGGGATTTCCAGAAGTAGACCGGGTGGGATGACAAAGAAAGTGATGCTCAGAAGGGGGAGCAGTACAGGGCAGAGGTCTAGGACAGAGCGATGCCCTCGTGTTTGGGTCAGCAAGAAATCCACGGGGAGTGTTCCCAGGTCCCGTGCAGTGAGAGACGTCAGGAGAGGACAGGGACAGGCAGCATGGTGGGGCACACCTGCGCGGAAGGCCACTGTCCTCCCAAGAAGCACCCATAGCGGATAGGTCACTTTCTCGAGGCACACACACAGTCACACAGTCACACACATATGGGGTAAGACAGTGGCATTTCAGGGGTCACAGGACTTCGTCCCTTCTGCTCAGTTACCTGTTGTGGTCAGCACATTATCCGGTGACTTCCAAATGTTCTTATACCACCTCTCACAGTCTGTAGTTGAGCTCCTTCCAAGGGAATTGATCAGAGCCTTGTCACTGTGCAATGTGTTATTTAACAATCCGCCTAGAGGGCCCCACGCTGTCCAGCTTCTCTGCTCTGAGTCAAAGACGAGAAGTTTATGTCCATCAAAGTGAAATTCCCAGGACCCTCTGGGGCGTCCACTGGCTTCCAACTGACACGTCATCTTGCCCTGCAGGGAGAGAGAGTCTGCCCCCCATCGTGGGAGAGAGCTCAGCCTTAGGTCATCACAGATCCTTTGTCCCCACCTGGTATCCAGTCCTCTGCTCCCCTCCCATCTCCTGGTCCTGCTGTGTCCACCCTGGCTCCTGGGCCTCAATTCCAACATTTACATAAACTCAATTGTTCCCTAAACTGACAAGTGTTCTACTTCTACCCTGGGCATTTCCAACTTACTCCTGGATGAGGAAATCTGCGCTTTAATGTCAAGCAGTTGCTTCTTCAGCTCTTCCATCAGGTCTTTCAGAGTTCCTATCTGGTCCATCCAGATCTCTGGGTCATGCACCTCCATCCCCAGAGGACCGATGGGTTCACCCTCGTGACTACAGTTATAATGAAGAAATGTGGTGCCATTGACCTGGCCTTGAACATCACACCATGGTTGTCCATTAGTGGTGAGGGCAAAGTTATAGCAGAGAGAGGGAGCATCTGTGAAGGAAAAATGCAGGTGATGTCTGGTTAAAAAGAAAAGGACCCACAGGAACATCACCCCCATCTCTGTGATGTGACAAGAGAATCCCCTGATGGCTTGGCTGGCAGAGCATGGACTGACCCTGCCTGGCCCCTCTCTTCACTAGTTGAAGGCTAGGACCCCTATCTTATGTGAGGAGGACCAGGAGGCCTCTGCCTGGCAAGAAACCCCACATCCCTGATATGTCCCCTCTGTCTATCAGGCCCATACCCAGCACCAGTCAGTCAGCCCATAACAAATGCAGAGATCAGACAGGTGACTCTGGAGGAAAGGCCCAGGGGGCAGAGGATCGTCAGAAATGAGCCCAGTGTCCATCAGGGAGATGGAGAGCACATAGGGGCCCGGAAGAGGCCGGATCACGGTGGTGGTCCAGGGATTTGGGGACAGATACAAATGTTGAAGAGACAGTTCACATTCATGGGTCATGGGATTTAATGCAACCCAAGGACCTGCTTGTCTTCTACTAGGATGGGTCTTGGGACTTTGACATTCCTATGTCCCACTGAAGTAAAAAATAAATCTTACATGTGAAAGGTGCCCTCCCTGTACCAGGAGGTAGAAAACCATGCATGGTACAGAGTGGGGAATTTAGGGGCGAGAAGCCTGTGTAAAAAACTTGGCTACTTCTTACTGATTTACTACCCCAAGCCCAAAACCCCTTGTGAAGGCTTCATAAATAATTGTTTTTTGCCTTTTTTTTTTTTTTGTCTAAAGCATTGGTTCCAGAGCAGCAGTACACATACCCCTGGGGGTACATGCTGGGGTATTCAGGGGTAAGTGAAAAATAACCAGTAATGGCAAAACAAAAACAAAAACAGTAAAGTAAAAAATGTAAAACGTTAGCTATGGTGAGTGTGAATCACCGTTCACGGAGAGACTTCAAAATCAGATCACATCGGCGAACGATGGGGGTGAGGGTGGGGGCACGGACCCTTCCCGCAAACCGCTCTTCCCCCCATCATTACGGTTTCAGAACAATCCATTTGCACCGTTCCTAGACTTTCCCGAAAATATAAATGCACCGTAGCTAGACTGTTTCATGAGTTAAGTTATTGCCTGAGTAAAAGTGCAATGTCTTTCATCATGATTCTTTTCAAGGAGTTTCTTTAATGTTTCAATACTTGATCATCATTATCCATATTTAACTTACAAATGCTGTAAAATTAAATCTGTGGTTTGTACTTTGAGCGTAGTAATTTTTCTTTCCTAACTTATTACCTCATTTCCACTATTTGACATTAAGATAGGCACTGAACAAAGGAGTCAAAATTTAAAAACAGCTGTTTTAAAGGGGTACAATTTCTAGAAATGAGTTTAAAAGGGATACACAAGTGGAAACAGGTTGGGAACCGCTGGTCTCCAGGTATAAAATCTGCCCACTTTGGTCACTACAGAGAGTCTCTCATTTCTTTGAGCTCCTGAAAAGAGCAAAATAAAATTTCCTTGTCTCTTGTTCATCTGTCTCTTGTTAATTTATTATTTAAACCAGTCACAAGAACTTAGAGGTGTAGAGGAAAAATTGTTCCTTACAGTGAGAAGGGCACCAGCATTGTCAGCAAGCTCACTGATGGCTGTCTCTGATGGCCAGCTTTGTAGGTGGATGTGGCATTCCACACAGCTTCCCAATAGTAATGGGGATGAAAAATCCCAAAATAATACACTTGAGATCACAGGTGCTCAACAAGCAGGCAAAGCACAGTCATTGAAATGATCAGAAAGGCAGGGAATGCCAGCCAGTGGCCTGGCCCATAGACAGCTAGCGAGTCCTTTGCCTCACAGAACACAGTGATCCTAGAGGCAAAATGGGTGGATAACCAACCCAGAGACAGACGGATTTAAATAATAAAAACAAACAAACTGAGAACACAAGGATGAATGAGTGCGAGTCTAAAAAAGCTTCCTGACGAAGACACTGGATCCTTTGCCCAGTTTCCAGAACCAGGCAGTTTTCTACTTCTCAGACCTGGAACCCATCAGTAGAAGGAGATGCCAGATTCCAATAAACAGGGACCCTTCAAGGTGACAGCAAGTGCAGTGAGTCCTTCCGGCCTTCCCCAAACAGCCATAGGGCCACTGATTCAGGTGAGCGCACACGAGGATGCAGAAAC
>PVJL010013969.1:0-29981 GCA_004026885.1 Lyroderma lyra | reverse complement strand
CTCATGTATGCCGGTGAAATTCTCCCACCGTCGTCAAAATCGCCAGTCCTTGAAGCACAGCCACCTCTGGAATATCTTTGCTGATAGGGGAGATATCGACTTTCTAGTCTCGTGGGGGCAATCGCCCTATGCTCAGGGTCACATCTGCTTGCTTGTCCCGTATCAACAGGCCTCCATATCCATCCACGGTGGCCGTAGGTACTCTAAGGCTGTCCAGATTTTCATGCAGCAATGTGATATCAGCTCCAGTGCCAAAAGGGCTTGTACCCACTGCACATTGTGTGGGGACAAGTAAATAGCAAGTTCAACATGTGGCCTCCGTTCCCCCGGGTCCCACCTCAGCTGGGTACCTTGGCTAGAGTCCTAGCCTGGGTAAAAATCAGTCAGTCTCCACTTCCAAATTGGCAGTGTAGCAGCTGGCAGTGGAGTCATCTGCTGCTCAGGTTTCAGTGGCTTCAACTGAGCCAGCAGCACTCCCGTAGGCTGATGCTATGTTCTCTGCGCTACTCCTGCAGCTAATGGATCCAAACCCATATGCTTTTGGCTCACTCTCACTGCAGCCTGAATGTCACCCTTTTGACCTCCTTTATTCTTTGGTCGTCCTTTGGGTGGGGACCTCTTGGGGCCCTGTAGTGGCCTCACCTGGCCGCCTTTTTTCTTTTGCTTGACTTCTACATCTCCCAATCGAGTATGGCCGCTGTTACTTCATGCCCCCGCCGATGTACATAACTAGCCAGAAGAGCCGCCATAGTTCCCAAAGTTCCTGGGGGTCCTGACGCTAGGATGAGGTCCTTCATCCTAGTAGTGGAAACTTCCTTATCAGGACAATTGTAGTGTACCTGAAACATCATCTGTCGCATGCTCATCTCCCGTATGATTTGCTCTATGTCCAAGTATGGGGACCACTGTCTCACAGTCTTGGGCAATTCACTGGCATCTGCCCAATCCGTTCAGGCTGCTGCCTCTTTCCAATTGATCAGGGAATGATTCCCTGCATCATGGTTCGTGTGGGCAGTATTTTGTATCCTTAGCCTCTAGAACTTGAATACCTTATTGGGGACCAGTTGGGACACTTCAACAGGGGATAGCTCTGTTCCTTCCACCCCCTCATCCCATCATCTCAAAAGCCAGCCCGGTACCATTTCCCAGGCCGTTGTCCATACTTGCTTCGTCAGTTCCTGTAATTAAGTGGGCGAGTACGCAGTCATTGTCGTATGCTGCCTAGCCTGTGGGGCACCCTGTGGCTGACCCCCCGGCCCCTTTTGCTTCTCCAGCTCAAACTTCATGTGCACTAGAATAGACAAATAGTCATCTTTTGCTGGATGAAGTGTCCTGGAAATATCAATTATGGCCAATTGCTGTAATGTGTCATTCAGTGCTGATGTTTCCTTATTTATTTCCTGTTTGCATGATCTGTCCATGTCTGTTAGTGCGGTGTTTATGTCTCCCACAATGATTGTGAATTCATCAGTTTCTCCTTTCAAATCTGTTAGTAGTTTCTTAGTCTATTTTGGTGCATCCGGGTTAGGACCATATATATTAATTAGTGTCAAGTATTATTGTTGTTGTATTGTGCCTTTTATCAATACGTAACGTCCGTCCTTGTATTTTACTATCCATTTTAACCTGAAGTTTATTTCATTCGGTAGAAGTATGGCAACTCCTGCTTTTCTCTGGTTACCAATTGGTTGAAGTATTGTTTCCCATCCTTTCATTCTGAGTCTATGTTTGTCCTTATGCCTGAGGTGTTTTTCCTGGAGACAGCACAGAGATTGATTCTGTATTTTAATCTAGTCTGCTCTGTGTCTTTTTATTGGTGAGTTCAGCCCATTAACAGTTAGAGTGATGATCGATATAAGAGGACTTCTTGCGACCATTACTTATTTCTTTGTTTGACTTGTTTTATTTTTGTTTCTTTCCCGTTGCCCCAACCCTGTTCCATTTTTCCTGATGTTGTGTTTCAGGTCGAAGAGACTCCTTCAGTATTTCTTGGAGTGCTGGCGCTGTCCTGGCAATTTCCCTCAGGTTTTGTCTGTCTGAGAAGGTCTTTATTCCACCTTCATATCTGAAAAATGATTTTGCTGGATAAATTTTCCTTGCCTATAAGTTACTCTCTTTTCAGTTTCAGTATATTGGATTCAACACTCTTCTGCCTTGCCGCATTTCTGCTGAGAAATATGATGTCATCCTGATGGGATTCCCTCTAAAAGTTATAGTTCTTGTTTCCCTGGCTGCCTTGGGAATTGACTCTTTCCCTTTAATTTTGGATATCTTTAGTACTTGTTTTCTTGGAGAAGATCTGTTAAACTCCCAGTATCTAGGGGACCTGTTTCCTTCTTGAACTTGGGGTTGCAGATATTTCCATAGGTTTGGAAAGTTCTCATCTACTATTGGTTTGAGTGTGCTCTCTGTAGAATGCTCTAACCCTTCTTCGATTTCTATTATCCTGATGTTGTTTTGTCTCATGGAGTGAGATAATTCTTGTAGAATTCTTTCAATCCTTTTGTTTCTATATTCCCCCACTTCCTCTTTCTTAGCTGTTTCCAAGTTCTGATCTTCAATATCACTAATTCTTTCCTCCATGTGGTTGGCCCTGTTTCCTATGGCAGTATTTAGTTTCTCACTTTTATTTTTTTTTTCAATTTTAACTCATTTATTTATTTTTTTTATTTATTGTATCATTTATCTCTCACATTTCTATGTAAATCTTCCTTAGGGTTTGAATTTCCTTGTTAAATTGTTCCTTTTGTTCATGGAGTTATTTTTATGTCATTCATTTCCTATTTTATGTTGTTTCTCTCAGCCATAGTGCTCTGCCAGTATGTTTTCATTTGTCTCAGAGCCTTTAGAATTGCTACTTGAACTTCTCTGTCACTTATTCCAGAACCTTCTAGATCTAAGATGCTGTCTTGATAAATTTCCTGATCTTTTTGAGGAGTTTTACTTTTCAGGAATTCATCCTGTATACTGGGTTCTTCCTCATTGACATGAGGGCGTTATGTTCAGTAGTAGTGCAGCAAAGCCCAGATTGGTACTTTTGTGGAGTCTTGGTGTAGGGCAGACTCAAGGTGGCCCTGTGGGGGGCAAAATTTGGGAGAGACGGTTTGTCTATTTCTTATTTCTGGTCTCCTGCTACATTTGGAGTCAGTGTGCATCTCTCATTGTCCCTTGGCTTCCTGCATTTAGTTGGTTGGGGAGGCTGTAGGAAAGGAAAGATGCCAAGAAAAGGCACACTGGGACAACTCCTCCTTCTGCCCTATGCTGGGGAAGCTGGGTGATGCGGGCCGAGGCTCCACCTGCTGGCTGGGGCGAATGCTAGAAAAACCGCCTTTCTTTCCAGGTCAGCTCCAGCGACCAAGTGTCGGGGCAGAGTCTGTGGACTTGAAATGCTTTTAGGAGACAGGACCGTGTGAGCCGGCAGGCACACAATTCCGAAGCTGTTGCTTTGACCACGCGGTAGAAAGGGAGCCAGTTTGTCTTTGCAGCGGGCGGTATGGGAACTTCAGCCACATGCAGGAGCCGCACGAGCAGCACCAGCAATAGGTCAACCTTCAGAGTGGGCAGGAATGGAAGCCGAAGTCTAGTGCAGGTGTCGTGAGCTGTCCGCTTGGCAGGCGGCTAGACCCTGCATTGGGCCGCATCCAGGAACTGCAGGCATCGACCCGGAACCCTAGGACTGCGCAGGAGCCGTGCGTGCCTGCATTATGTTTCCCAAGAGAGCCTACAGCCACAGTATCGTCTCTGCAGTTCAGAGTCCTTGCTGTGCCTTGCTAACACTAAAAAGTTACAGAGGCTGGCTCCCAAGCTCTGTCCCCCAACTTGCCACTCCAAATGCCTGCTCCCCAGACCAGATCCCCAATGACTGCCACTGTTGTGTGACATTGCTAGGGCTTTTCCCCTTGTCACCTCTTTTCCTCTACTACTCCCATGCACTGAACTGCTCCTCGATGGTCACCCACGATCGGGTCCTATTGCGATCTGTCTTTGATCCCTCCCCTCTCTCCGACTCGCCCCTTTCTCTCCAACCTTCAGGTGTTTACTGGCAATACATGGATTTCTCAGCTGCTGTTTTTGTCACTCAGAGTCTTCTTTCTTGGATCCTGGGGGTCGTTCAATTGTGTTTTCTGGGAGACGATTTAGGGCTCTACTCTCCTTTCACCATCGTGCCCTCCAAACTCCAAGCATTGAAGAGATTTTTATGAACATCAACCAAATTAAAAGGTTATATTTAATTTGTGGAACCAGCAACAGTTAGTCATGTAATGTCTTCTCTTCTCGTTATTGGATGCCCCTCAGTATTGACAGAATGTGGAAAGTTCATGAGGGATCTGAAAATCCAAGTTGGAAAGTTTTATTCAAAGGCAGAAGCATGGGCATGGCAGATTAATGTAGCGGGGTTCAAGGCACACAGTTGCCCTGAACTTTGAGTTAGCTCTTCTTATACAGAAAATGTGCACGCAGATTCTTCAATATCAAGATGTGGTCACCTGTAAAAAATCACAGGTAGAATCGGGCCACAGTATATTTTTCCTTGCAGCTAGCCAAGCTCAAGTAAGCTTGTTTTCCGAGATCAGGCTCACTGTAGACAGAGCAGTATCCATGTGAGTTCTTTTATTTGTAGCTAACTAAGCTCAGCTAAACTTGGTTCCTGCTAGCCCCCTCAAGTTCATTTGTATTACCTCATTTGCTGTCTCATCATTATCATCTGCACAAATTCACAGTTCCTTCTTGAGAACATGTGGGACACATAAAAACAATCACTATGCTGGATTTCATTTAACATCAAACTTTTTATCATCTTTCAAATTTAATGAAAAGCTGGCACTATTACTGTGAAGAGTCATATTTCAATGAAATAAGTGTGTCAACTTTTAGAATTCTCCTAAGAAAAAGCAAAAGAAAAATCAAGATTTACCAATGAAAGGACTAACAGAACTTTGAGTAGAATAGAGGTGTTGAGTTAAACAGGTGTTTTGAATTATCACTTTCACTAAAGGACAATCGTTTACTTGAGTGGTATCTAACACTTTGGCTTCCTTGGGCCACGTTGGAAATAGAATTGTCTTGAGTAACACATAAAATCCACTAGTACTAACAATAGCTCATAAGGTATAACAAAAAAATGCCACAAAATATTACATTTTAAGTATTTGTATTGGGCTACCTTCAAAGCCATCCTGGGCCACAGTTTGGTTAGGCCTGCCGTATATGAAGCTCGTTGGATATTTTACTTCTAAAACATTGGAAAAAATATTTAAAATGCATTTTTATTGTGAGACTTATTGGGGTGACATCTGTTCGCAAGAATAACATAGGTTTCATGCGTACAACTCTACAGTGCATTGTCAACTTATTGTATAATATGTTCACCACCCAGGGTGAGTTCTCTTTCCATCACCTTATATTTAGCTTACCCTCCGTCCTCCCACACCCCTTCCTCTTTTTCCCCTTCCTAACCCACTCATTCCCAGATAAACATTGAACTATTGATTATGTCCATGGGTTGATTGTTTGTTTCTTCATTTCTTATCTTTTTGTTCCTTTCAGGTTTACATTCCACATATGAGTGAAGTCATACAGTTCTTTGTTTTCTCTGTCTGACTTATTTCACTAAGTATGATGATCTTCAGGTCCATCCATTTTGTTGCAGATGACACTATTTCAATTTTTCTTATACATGAGTAATAATCCATTGAGTATATGTACCACAGCTTCTTTATCCAGTCATCTGTCCCAGGGCACTTTTGTTGTTTCCATGTTATGTCCACTGTGAACAGCGCTGCAATGAACATTGGGGTACAGAAGTCTTTGTGGACAAAGGTTTTCAGGTTTTTTGGGTAGACCACCAGAGGAGGGATTGCTTTGTCAAATGGGAACTCCATTCCCAGTTTTCTGAAGAACCTCCACACTGCCTTCCACAGTGGTTGTACCAGTTTTCATTCCCACCAGCAGTGTAGCAGAGTCCCTTTTTCTCTACATCCTCTCCAGCACTTGTTATTTCTTGTCTTGTTGATAATACCCATTCTAACAGGTGTGAGGTGATACCTCATTGTGATTTTTTTTGCATTTCCCTGATAGCTAATGAGGTTGAGCAGTTTTTAATATGTCTGCTGCCCATCTGTACTTCTTCGTGGGAGAAGTGCTTGTTTAGTTCTTCTGTCCAGTTTATAATTGTGTTGTTTGTTTTTGTGTCATTAAGCCTTATTAGTTCTTTATATATTTTAGATATTAGACCCTTCTCTGATGTGTTATTTGCAAATATTTTCTCCCATTCAGTTGGCTGTCTCTTTGCTTTGCTGATGGTTTCTTTTCCTGTGCAGAAGCTTTTAAGTTTGATAAAATCCCATTGATTTATTTTTGCTTTTACTTCCCTTGGCTTTGACGTCAGGTTCATGAAGTCTTCCTTGAGTCTGAGGTCCATAAGTTTATTACCAATGTTTTCTTCTCTACAGTTTTTTGTTGCAGGTCTGATATGAAGGTCTTTAATACATTTGGAGTTAACTTTTGTATATGGAGAGAGTTCACAGCTCAAGTTCATTTTTTGCATATATTATTCCAGTTTTCCCAGCACCATCTACTAAACAGGCTGTCTTTTCCTCATTGTCTGTTTTTTGCTCCTTTATTGAAAATTATTTGTCCATAAATTTGTGGGATTATTTCTGGGTTTTAAGTTCTATTTCATTGCTCTATATTTCTGTTCCTCTGCCAGTACCAAGCTGTTTTGCCTATTGATGCTTTGTAATACCAATTGAAGTCAGGGAATGTAATGCCACCAGCCTTTTTCTTTTTATGTAGTATGCTTTGGCATTCGAGGTCATTTATGGTTCCATATGAATTTACTAATTCTTTTATCTATTTCATGAAAGTTTGATTGTGGGATTTTCATGGGTATTGCATTAAATGTGTAGATAGCTTTAGGCAGAATGTCGATTTTAACAATGTTAAATTTTGCTATCCATGAACAGGGGATATTTTTCCACCTCTTAACGTCTGTTTCAATTTCTTTCAAAAGTGTCTTATACTTTTCTGTGTATAAGACTGACACTTTATTCATTAACTTAAACCTCAGGAATTTCATTCATTTTGTTTTGGTAGCAAAGGGAATTGATTCCCTCCTTTCTTTTCTGTGGATTTGTTGTTTGTATATAGGAATTCTGTTGAGATTTTGATATTTATTTTGTATCCTGCGACTTTATTATATTCGTTTATTGCTTCTAACACTTTCCTGGTAGAATCTTTGGAATTTTTTATATAAGGCGTCATGTCATCGGCAAATAGTGACAATTTGACCTCCTCTTTCCAAATTTGGATACATTTGATTCCTTTTTCTAGCCCGATTGCTGTGGCTAGAGTTTCCATTACTCTATTAAATAACAATGATGACAGAGGGCATCCCTGTCTTGTTCCTGATTTTATGGGAATAGGCTTCAGCATTTCCCCATTGATTATGATGTTAGCCGAGGCCTTGTCATATATGGCCTTTATTATGTTGAGATGCTTTCCTTTGATACCTATTTTATTTAGTGTTTTGATCATAAATGAATGCTGTATCTTGTTGAAAGCTTTTTCTTCATCAATGGGAAATGGTCATACGTTCTTTATCTTTAATTTTATTTATGTGGTGTATCACATAAATTGATTTTCTTATGTTGAACCATCCTTGTGCTCCTGGGATGAATCCCACTTGATCTTGAGGTATGATCTTTTTGATGCATCTCTATATTCCGTTTGCTATTATTTTGTTCAGATTTTTTGCATATGTGTTCATCAGAGATATTGGTCTATAGTTTTCATTGTGTGTATTGTCTTTGCCAGGCTTTGTTTTTAGAGTAATTTTGGCCTCATAGAACGAGTTAGGAAGTATTGCTTCTTCTTCAACATTTTGGAGGAGTCTGAGGAGGATAGGTGTTCATTATTCTTTGAATGCTTGGTAAAACTCACTGGTGAAACGATCTGGTCCATGGCTTTTGCCTTTCGGGAGATTATGGATAATCATTTTAATCTCTTCACTATGAATTGGTCTATTTAGATTATCGAGATCTTCTTGGTTCAATCTAGGTAAGCTATCAGGTTCAAGAAACTTGTCCATTTCTTCCAGGTTATTCAATTTAGTGGCATAAAGTTCTTCATAAGATTTTCTTATAATCCTATGTATTTCTGTGGTATCAGTGATAATTTCTCCCCTTTCATTTCTAATTTTGGATATTTGTGTCCCTTCTTTTTCTCCTTTGATTAGTCTCACCAAGGTTTTGTCAGTTTTGTTGACTTTCTCAAAGAACCAGCTCTTTGTAATATTAATTTTTTCTATTGTCCTCCTGTTCTCTAATTGGTATAGCTCTGCTTTAATTTTTATTACTTCTTTTCTTCTGCTGACTTTGCGTTTTGTGTGCTCTTCTATTTCTAGTTCTTTAAGATGGTATGTTAAGTTGTTTCCTTGTGATTTATCTTGTTTCTTAAGACAGGCCTGTATTGATATGAATTTCCCTCTTATCACTGCTTTCGCTGTGTCCCAGTAATTCTGGTATGTTGTGTTTTCATTGTCAGTTATTTGTATATATTTTTTACTCTCATCTCTTATTGTTCTTTTATTCAGTCCTTTTTAAATGAGCTGTTCTTCATCTCCATGTATATGTGTTTTTTCTGCTTTCCTGTTACAGTTGATCTCCAATTTCAAAGCATGGTTGTCTGAGGATACACATGGTATAATTTCAATCTTCTTGAATTTGCTGAGGCTACTTTTTGTCTAAGCATGTGGGATATCTTTGAGAATGTTCCATGTGCACTAGAAAAGAACCAATAGTCTCCTTTTGCCGGATGAAGTGTCCTGTAAATATCAATTATGGCCAATTGCTGTAATGTATCATTCAGTGCTGATGTTTCCTTATTTATTTTCTGTGTGGATGATCTGTCCGTGAATGTTAGTGCGGTGTTTAAGTCTCCCACAAAGATTGTGTATTCATTAGTTTCTCCCTTCAAATCTGTTAGTAGTTTTTTTGTCTATTTTGGTGCATCCTGGTTAGGAGCATATATATTAATTAGTGTCAAGTAGTATTTTTGTTGTATTGTTCCTTTTATCATTATGTAATGTCCGTCCTTGTCTTTTACTATCCCTTTTAACCTGAAGTTGATTTCATTAGGTATAAGTATGGCAACTCCTGCTTTTCTTTGGTTACCATTTGGTTGAAGTATTGTTTCCCATCCATTAACTCTGAGTCTGTGTTTGTCCTTATTGCTGAGGTGTGTTACCGGGAGACTGCACAGAAATTGATTCTGTTTTTGAATCTAGTCTGCTGCTGTGTGTCTTTTTATTGGAGAGTTCAGCCCATTAACATTTAGAATGACGATCGATATAGGTGGATTTCCTGTGACCATTACTTATTTCTTTGTTTGATTTGTTTTATTTTTGTTTCTTTCCAGTTACCCCAACTTTGTTGCATTTTTCCTGATGTTTTGTTTCATGTCGAAGAGACTCCTTCAGTATTTCTTGGAGTGCTGGCCTTGTCCTGGCAAATTCTCTCAGCTTCTGTGTGTCTGAGAAGGTCTTTATTCCTCCTTCATATCTGAAAAGTAATTTTGCTGGATAAATTATTCGTGGCTATAAGTTACTCTCTTTTCAGTTTTTGTATATTGGATTCACCCTCTTCTGGCTTGCTGCATTTCTGCTGAGAAATACGATGCCATCCTGATGGGTTTTCTTCTAAAAGTTATAGTTCTTGTTCCCCTGGCTGCCTTGAGAATTGACTTTTTCTCTTCAGTTTTGGATATCTTTAGTACCATGTGTCTTGGAGAAGTTCTGTTAAGGTCCCGGTAACTAGGGAACCTGTTTCCTTCTTGAACTTGGGGTTCCAGTTATTTCAATAGGTTTGGAATGTTCTCATCTACTATTCCTTTGAGAATGCTCTCTGTAGAATGCTCTACCCCTTCTTCGATTTCTATTATCGTGATGTTGATTTGTCTCATGGAGTCAGATATTTCTTGTAGAATTCTTTCAATCCTTTTGTTTCTATATTCCCTCACTTCCTCTAAACTTTTTCCATGTACTGATCTTCAATATCACTAATTATTTCCTCACGTGTTTGGCCCGGTTTCCTATGGCAGTATTTAGTTTCTCACTATTTTTATTGTATTATTTATCTCTCACATTTCTATGTCAATCTTCCTTAGGCTTTGAATTTCTTTGTTAAATTGTTCCTTTTGTTCATGGAGTTATTTTTATCTCATTCATTTCCTATTTTATGTTGTTTATCTCAGACATAGTGATCTGCCACTATGTTGTCATTTGTCTCAGAGCCTTTAGAATTGCTACTTGAACTTCTCTGTCACTTATTCCAGAAACTTCTAGACCTACGATGCTGTCTTTATAAATTTCCTGATCTTTTTGAAGAGTTTCAGTTTTAACGAATTCATCCGGTATGCTGGGTTCTTCCTCATTGGCATGATGGCATTTTGTTCAGTAGTAGTGCACCAAAGCCCCTGTTGTAACTGTTGTGGAGACTTGGTGCAGGGCAGACACAAGGTGTCCCTGTGGGTGGCAAGTTTTGGGAGACAGGGGTTGTCTCTTTCTTATTTCTGGTCTCCTGCTACATTTGGAGTCAGTGTGCATCTGTCATGGTCCCTTCACTTCCTGCATTTAGTTGGTTGGGGAGGCTGTAGGAAAGGAAGGATGCTAAGAAAGGCACACTGGGATAACTCCTCCTTCTGTCCTATGCTGGGGAAGCTGCGTGATGTGGGCCGAGGCTGCTCCTGCTGGCTGGGGCGAATGCTATAAAAACCGAAAAACCGCCCTTCTTTCCAGGCCTGCTCCAGCGACCAAGTGTTGGGGCAGAGTCTGTGGACTCGAACTGCTTTTAGGAGCCAAGGGCATGCGAGCAGGCTTGAACACAATTCTGAAGGTGTTGTTTTGACCCCGCGGTAGAAAGGAAGCCAGTTTGTCTTTGAAGTGTGTGGTATGGAAACTGCAGCCCGATGCAGGAGCCGCACGAGCAGCACCAGCAGCTGGTCAACCTTCACAGCGGGTAGGAATGGAAGCTGCAGTCTAGTGCAGGGATAGAGCGCTCTCCGCTTGGCAGGCGGCTAGACCCCGCAGTGGGCCGCATCCAGGAACTGCAGGCTTCAACCCGGAACCCCAGGACTGCGCAGGAGCCGTGCTTGCCTGCTTTTTGTTTATCAAGAGAGCCTAGAGCCACAAAGTCATCTGGGCAGTTCAGAGTCCTTGCTGTGCCCTGCTAACACTCAAAGTTACAGTGGCTGGCTCCCAAGCTCTGTCACCAACTCGCCACTACAATTTCCAGCTCCCCAGACCAGCTCCCCAACGACTCCCACTGTTCTGCCACTTTGCTAGGTCTTTTCCTCTTGTCAAATCTTGTCCTCTACACCTTCCATGCACTGAACTGTTCCTGGATGGTCACCCACGATTGGGTCCTGTTGCGATCTGTCTTTGATCCCTCCACTCTCTCCAACTTGCCCCTTTCTCTCTAACCTTCAGGTCTTTACTGGCAATACATGGATTTCTCAGCTGCTGTTTTTGTCACTCAGAGTCCTCTTTCTTGGATCCTGGGGGCCATTCAATTGTGTTTTCTGGGAGACGTTTAGGGCCATACTCTCCTTTCACCATCTTGCCCTCCAACCTCTAAGCATTGAAGTGATTTTGATGAACATCAACAAAATTAAAAGGTTATATTTAATTTGTGGAACCAGCAACTCTTAGTCATGTAATGTCTTCCCTTTTGGTTATTGGATGCCCCTGAGTATTGACAGAATGTGAAAAGATCATGAGGGATCTGAAAATCTATGTTGGAAAGTTTTATTCAAAGAGAGAAATATGGGCATTCCAGATTAATGTAGGAGGGTCCAAGGCACACAACAGCACTGAAATTTGGGTAGCTCTTCTAATACAGAAAATATACAAGTAGATTCTTCAATATCAAGATGTTGTCACCTTAAAAAATCACAGGTAGAATCAGGTAACACTGAACTTTTCCTTGCAGCTAGCCAAGCTCTGGTAAGCTCGTTTTCCGAGATCAGGCTCACTGTAGATAGAGCAGTAGGCATATGAGTTCTTTCATGTGTAGATAACTAAGCTCAGCTAAACTTGGTTCCTGCTAGCCCCCTCAAGTTTATTTCTATTAACTCTTTTGCTGTAGAATCATTATCTGCACAAATTCACAGTTCCTTCTTGAGAACATGTGGGACACATGAAAAAATCACCATGCTGGATTTCATTTAACATCTAACTTTATTTCAACTTTCAAATTTAATTAAAACCTGGTAGTATTACTGTGAAGAATCAAATTTCAATAAAATAAGTGTGTCATCTTTTAGAATTTCCTAAGAAAAAGCAAAAGAAAAATCAAGATTTACCAAGCAAAGGACTAACAGAACTTTGAGTGGAATAGAAGTGTTGAGTTAAACAGGTGTTTTGAATTATCACTTTCACTAAAGTATAATCATTTACCTGAGTGGTATATAAAACTTTGGCTTCCCTGGGCCACGTTGGATATAGAAATGTCTTGGGTAACACATAAAATCCACTAGTACTAACAATAGCTCATAAGCTATAACAAAAAATGCCACAAAATATTACATTTTAAGTATTTATATTGGCCTACATTCAAAGCCATCCTGGGCCACAGGTTGGTTAGGCCTGCCTTACATGAAGCTTGTTGGATATTTTTCTTCTAAAACATTGGAAGAAAAATTTTTAAATTGGTTTTTATTGTTAGACTTATTGGGGTGACATCTGTTAGCAAGAATTACATAGGTTTCATGTATACAATTCTACAGTGCATTGTCAACTTATTGTATAATAAGTTCACCACCCAGTGTAATCTTCAATATCACTAATTATTTCCTCCACGTGATTGGCCCTGTTTCCTATGGCAGTATTTAGTTTCTCACATTTTTTATTGTATTATTTATCTCTCACATTTCTATGTCAATCTTCCTTAGGCTTTGAATTTCTTTGTTAAATTGTTCCTTTTGTTCATGGAGTTATTTTTATCTCATTCATTTCCTATTTTATGTTGTTTATCTCAGACATAGTGCTCGCTAGTATGTTTTCATTTGTCTCAGAGCCTTTAGAATTGCTACTTGAACTTCTCTGTCACTTATTCCAGAAAGTTTTAGATCTAAGATGCTGTCTTGATAAATTTCCTGATCTTTTTGAGGAGTTTCACTTTTAAGGAATTCATCCAGTATGCTGTGTTCTTCCTCATTGGCATGATGGCGTTTTGTTCAGTAGTAGTGCACCAAAGCCAAGATTGGTACCTTTGTGGAGTCTTGGTGTAGGGCAGACAAAAGGTGGCCCTGTGGGGGGCAAATTTTGGGAGAGAGGTTTTGTCTATTTCTTTTTTCTGGTGTCCTGCTACATTTGGAGTCAGTGTGCATCTGTCATGGTCCCTTCACTTCCTGCATTTAGTTGGTTGTGCAGGCTGTAGGAAAGGAAAGATGCCAAGAAAAGGCACACTGGGACAACTCCTCGTTCTGCCCTATGCTGGGGAAGCTGGGTGATGCGGGCCGAGGCTCCTCATGCTGGTTGGGGTGAATGCTATAAAAACCACCTTTCTTTCCAGGCCTGCTCCAGTGACCAAGTGTTGGGGCAAAGTCTGTGGACTCAAACTGCTTTTAGGAGCCAGGAGTACGCGAGCAGGCTTGAACACAATTCCGAAGGTGTTGTTTTGACCCCGCGGTAGAAAGGGAGCCAGTTTGTCTTTGCAGCGGTCTGTATGGGAACTGCAGCCCCATGCAGGAGCCGCACGAGCAGCATCTGCAGCATGTCAACCTTCACAGCAGGCAGGAATTGAAGCCACACTCTAGTGGAAGGGTCGTGCGCTGTGCTCTTGGCAGATGGCTAGACCCCGAAGTGGGCCTCATCCAGGAACTGCAGGCTGTGACCAGGAATGCCAGGCCTGCGCAGCAGCCATGCGTGACTGCGTTTTGTTTACCAAGAGAGCCTAGAGCCACAATGTCTTCTCTGCCGTTAAGAGTCCTTTCTGTGCACTGCTAACACTCAAAGTTACAGAGGCAGGCTCCCAAGCTCTATCCCCAACCCACCACTACAAGTTCCAGCATCCAGACCAGCTCTCCAACGACTCCCACTGTTCTGCCAATTTGCTAGGGCTTTTACTCTTGTCACCTCTTGTGCTCTACCCCTTCTATGCACTGAAGTGTTCCTGGATGGTCACCCAAGTTTGGGTTCTGTTTCGATCTGTCTTTGATCCCTCCCCTCTCTCCAACTCACCCCTTTCTCTCCAACCTTCTGGTGTTTACTGGAATACATGAATTTCTCAGCTGTTGTTTTCGTCAATCAGAGTCTTATTTCTTGGATCCTGGGGGCCGTTCAATTGTGTTTTCTGGGAGACTATTTAGGGCCCTAATGTCCTTTCACCTCCTTGCCCTCCAACCTCCAAGCATTGAAGAGATTTTTATGAAAATCAACAAAATTAAAAGGTTATATTTAATTTGAGGAACCAGCAACTGTTAGTCATGTAATGTCTTCTCTTCTGGGTATTGGATGCCCCTCAGGATTGAAAGAAAGTGAAAAGTTCATGAGGATTCTGAAAATCCAAGTAGGAAAGTTTAACTCAAAGAGAGACGTATGTGCATGGCAGATTAATGTAGGAGGGTCCAAGGCACACATTAGCCCTGAAATTTGGGTTAGCTCTTCTTATACAGAAAATGTACACGCAGATTCTTCACTACCAAGATGTGGTCACCTGTAAAAAATCACAGGGAGAATCAGGTCATAGTGAACTTTTCCTTGCAGCTAGCCAAGCTCAGGTAATCTCGTTTTCCGAGATCAGGCTTACGGTACGCAGAGCAGTAGCCATATGAGTTCTTTTATTTGTAGCTAACTAAGCTCAGCTAAACTTGCTTCCTGCTAGCCCCCTCAAGTTTATTTCTACTAACTCTATTGCTGTTGAATCATTATCTGCACAAATTCACAGTTCCTTCTTGAGAACATGTGGGACACATAAAAACAATCACTATGCTGGATTTCATTTAACATCTAACTTTATTTCAACTTTCAAATTTATTTGAAACCTGGTACTAATACTGTGAAGAATCAAATTTCAATAAAATAAGTGTGTCGTCTTTTAGAATTTCCTAAGAAAAAGCAAAAGAAAAATCAAGATTTACGAAGCTAATGACTTCAGAACTTTGAGTAGAATAGAAGTGTTGAGTTAAACACGTCTTTTGAATTATCCCTTTCACTAAAGGATAATCGTTTACCTGAGTGTGATCTAACACTTTGGCTTCCCTGGGCCACGTTGGATATAGAAATATCTTGGCTAACACAAAAGATCCACTAGCACTAACAATAGCTAAGAAGCTATAACAAAAAAATGCCACAAATTATTACATTTTAAATATTTATATTGACCTACATTCAAAGCCATCCTGGGCCACAGGTTAGTTAGGCCTGCCTAATATGAAGCTCGTTGGATATTTTACTTCTAAAACCTTGGAAGAAAAATTTTTAAATTCATTTTCATTGTTAGACTTATTGGGGTGACATCTGTTAGCAAGAATATCATAGGTTTCATGTATACAATTCTATAGTGCATTGTCAACTTATTGTATAATAACTTCATCACCCAGTATGATGTCTCTTTCCATTACCATATAATTAGTTTTCCCTCCATCCTCCCACACCGCCTACTCTTTTTCCCGTCCCTAACCCACCCATTCGCAAATAAACATTAAGGTATTGATTATGTCCATGGGTTGGTTGGTTGTTTCTTCATTCCTTATCACTTTATTACTTTAAGTTTTATATTCCACACATGAGTGAAGTCATTCAGTTCTTTGTTTTTCCTGTCTTACTTATTTCACTAAGTATGATCATCTTCAGGTCCATCGATTTTGTTGCAAAAACCCTATTTCATGTCTTCTTTATATTTTTACCTTTTTTTTATGAGGGTAGCTCTCTAGATGGGAATCAAACCCATATACAAACCCAGGTTTCAGTATCTGCTCGCTCCATATACAAAAATTAACTCGCAATGGATGAAAGAACTTCATATCAGACCTGCAAGAAAATATTGGTACTAAATTCATAGACCTATGACTCTAGGAAGAATTCATGAACCTGACCTCAAAGGCAAGGGAAGTAAAAGCAAAAATAAATGAATGTAATTTTATCAAACTAAAAAGCTTCTGCACAGGAAAAGAAACCATCAACAAGGCAAAGAGACAGCCAACTGAATGGGAGAAAATATTTCCAAATAACGCATGAGATAAGGGTCTAATATAGAAAATATATGAAGAATTAATAAGGCTTCATGACACAAAAACAAACAACACAATTATAAACTGGGCAGAAGAATTAAACAAGCACTTCTCACACGAAGAAGGACAGATGAGCAGCAGACATATTAAAAACTGCTCAACCTCATTAGCTATCAGGGAAATGCAAATCAAAATCACAATGAGGTATCACCTCACAGCTGTTAGAATGGCTATTATCAACAAGACAAGAAATAACAAGGGCTGGAGAGGATGTGGAGAAAAAGGGACTCTGCTACACTGCTGGTGGGAATGAAAACTGGTACAACCACTGTGGAAGGCAGTGTGGAGGTTCCTCAGAAAAATGGGAATGGAGTTCCAATTTGACCAAGCAATCACTCCTCTGGGGTTCTACCCAAAAAACCTGAAAACCTTTGTCCAAAAAGACTTCTGTACCCCAATGTTCATTGCAGCGCTGTTCACAGTGGACATAACATGGAAACAAACAAAGTGCCTGCGACAGATGATTGGATAAAGAAGCTGTATTACATATGCACAATGGAATATCACTCAGCTATAAGAAAACATGAGGGAGTTCTCTGGTGGTGTAGTGGCTTAAGGCTCCGGTGCTATCAGTGCTGCGGCCTGGGATCGACTCCCATCTAGAGAGCTACCCACATACAAAAAATAAAAGAAAAAAAAAAGAAGGAAACACGAAATAGTGTCATTTGCAACAAAATGGATGGACCTGAAGATAATCATACTTAGTGTAATTATTCAGACAGAAAAAACAAAGAACTGTATGACTTCACTCATATGCAGAACATCAAACTGAAAGGAACAAAGAGATATGAAATCAACAAACAAACAATCAACCCATGGACATAATCAATAGTTCAATATTTATTTGGGAATGAGTGTGTTAGGGAGCGGAAAAAGTGGAAGGGGTGTAGGAGGACGGAGGGGAATCTAAATATAAGGTGATCAAAAGAGAACTCACACTGGGTGGTGAACATATTATACAATAAGTTGACAATGCACTGGAGAATTGTATACATGAAAACTATGTTATCCTTGCTAACAGATTTCACCCCAACAAGTCTAACAATAAAAATGAATTTTAAAAGTTTTCTTCCAATGTTTTAGAAGTAAAATATCCAACGAGCTTCATATAAGGCAGGCCTAACCAACCTGTGGCCCAGGATGGCTTTGAAGGTAGCCCAATACAAATACTTAAAATGTAATAATATGTGGTATTATTTTTTGTTATAGCTTATGAGCTATTGTTAGTACTAGTGGATTTTATGTGTTACCCAAGACAATTCTATTTCCAACGTGGCCCAGGGAAGCCAAAGTGTTAGATACCACTCACGTAAACGATTCTCCTATAGTGAAATTGATCATTCAAAACACCTGTTTAACTCGACACTTCTATTCTACTCAAAGTTCTGTTAGTACTTTGCTTGGTAAATCCTGATTTTTCTTTTGCTTTTCTTAGGAAAATTCTAAAAGTTGACACACTTATTTTATTGAAATTTGATTCTTCACAGTAATAGTGCCAGGTTTTAATTAAATTTGAAAGTTCAAAGACAGTTAGATGTTAAATGAAATCCAGCATAGAGATTGTTTTTATGTGTCCCACATGTTCTGAAGAAGGAACTGTGAATTTGTGCAGATGATAATGATTAGACAGCAAAAGAGGTAATACAAATAAACTTGAGGCGCCTAGCAGGAACCAAGTTTAGCTGAGATTAGTTAGCTACAAATAAAAGAACTCACATTGCTACTGCTCTGTCTACAGTGAGCCTGATTTCGGAAAACAAGCTTACCTGAGCTTGGCTAGCTGCAGGGAATAGATTACTGTGGCCCAATTCGACCTGTGATTTATTACAGGTGACTACATCTTGATATTGAAGAATCTGCGTGTACATTTTTTGTATAAGAAGAGCTAACCAAAAGTACAGGGCAACTGTGTGCCTTGGACCCTCCTACATTAATCTGCCATGCACATACGTCTCTCTTTGAATTAAACTTTCCAACTTGGATTTTCAGATCCCTCATGAACTTTTCGCATTCTGTCTATACTCAGGGTATCCAATAACCAGAATAGAAGACATTACATTACTAACTGTTGCTGGTTCCACAAATTAAATATAACATTTTAATTTTGTTGATGTTCATAAAAATCTTTTCATGCTTGGAGGTTGGAGGACAAGATGTTGAAAGGAGAGCAGGGCCCTAAAGCGTCTCCCAGAAAACACAATTGAACGGCCCCTAGGATCCAAGAAAGAAGAGTCTGAGTGACAAAAACAGCAGCCGAGAAATCCATGTATTGCCAGTAAACACCTGAAGGTTGGAGAGAAAGGGGCAAGTCGGAGACAGGGGAGGGATCAGAGACAGATTGCAACAGGACCCAGGCGTGTGTGATCATCCAGAAGCAGTGCAGTGTATGGGAGGGGGAGAGGACAAGATTTGACAAGAGGAAAAGCCCTAGCAAAGTGGCGGATCAGTGGGAGTCGTTGGGAAGCTGGTCTGGGGAGCTGGAATTTGGAGTGGCTAGTTGGGAACAGAGCTTGGGAGCCAGCCTCTGTAACTTTTGAGTGTTAGCAGGGCACAGCAAGGACTCTGAACTTCAGAGATGACATTGTGGCTCTAGGCTCTCTTGGGAAACACAACGCTGGCACGCACGACTCCAGCGCAGGCCTGGGGTTCCTGGTCGCAGCCTGCAGTTCCTGGTTGCGGCCCACTGCGGGGCCAAGCCGCCTGCCAAGCGGACAGCGCACGGCCCCTGCACTAAACTGCGGCTTCCATTCCCGCCCGCTGTGAAGGTTGACCTGCTGCTGGCACTGTTCGTGCAGCTCCTGCATGGGCCTGCAGTTTCCATACCGCCGGCTGCAAAGACTATCTGGCTCCCTTTCTACCGCGGAGTCTAAACAACAGCATCAGACATGTGTGCATTCCTGCTCGCTTGCTCCTGGCTCCTAAAAGCAGTTTGAGTCCACAGACTCTGCCCCAACACTTGCTCACTGGAGCAGGCTTGGAAAGAATGGCAGATTTTATAGCATTCACCCCAGCCAGCAGGAACAGCCTTGGCCCACATCACCCAGCTTCCCCAGCATAGGGCAGAAGGAGGAGTTGTCCCAGTGTGACATTCTTGGCCTGTTTCCTTTCCTACAGCCTCCCCAACCAATAAATGCAGGAAGCCAAGTGACCATGACAGATGCACACTGACTCCAAAGGTAGCAGGAGACCAGAAATAAGGAATAGACAAGCCCTCTCTGCCAAAACTTGTCCCCCACAGTGCCACCTTGTTCTGCCATACACCAAGGCTCCACAAAAATACCAATCTTGGCTTTAGTGTACTACTACTCAACATAATGCCCTCATGTCAATGAGGAGGAACCCAGCATACAGGATGAATTCTTTAAAACTAAAACTCCTCAAAAAGTTCAGGAAATTTATCAAGACAGCATCTTAGATCTAGAAGTTTCTGGAATAAGTGAGGGAATTTTAACTAGCCATTCTAAAATCTCTGAGAGAAATGAAAACATAGGGGCAGAGCACCATGGCTGAGATAAACAACATAAAAATGGAGAAGAATGACATAAAAAAAAATACCTCCATGAACAAAAGGAACAATTTAACAAAGAAATTCAAAACCTAAGGAAGATTGACATAGAAATTTCAGAGATAAATGATACAATAAAATAAGTGAGAAAAACAATTTTTCCGTAGGAAAAAGGGCCAACCACATGGAAGAAATAATTAGATATTGAAGATCAGAACTTGGCAACAGCTAAGAAAGAGGAAGGGAGGGAATATAGAAGCAAAAGGATTGAAAGAATTCTGCAAGAACTATCGGACTCCATGAGACAAAAAAAATCAGGATAATAGAAATCGAAGAAGGGGTAGAGCATTCTACAGAGGGTACACTCAAACAAATAGGAGATGAGGACTTCCAAACCTATGGAATTATCTGGAACCACAAGTTCGAGAAGGAAAGAGGTCCCCTAGATACCGAGACCTTAACAGATCTTCTGCAAGACGCATGGTACTAAAGATATCCAAAATTAAAGAGAAAGAGTCAATTCTCAAGGCAGCCAGGGAAACAAGAACTATAACTTTGGAGGAATACCCGTCCGGATGGCATCCTATTTCTCAGCAAAAATGCAGCAAGCCAGAAGAGGGTGGAATCCAATATACAAGAACTGAAAGGAGAGTAACTTATGGCCAAGGTTAATTTATCTAGCACAATTATTTTTCAGATATGAAGGTGGAATAAAGACCTTCTCAGACACACAGAAGCTGTGGGAATTTGCCAGGACGAGGCCAGCACTCGAACAAATACGGAAGGAGTCACTTCAACCTAGAACAAAACATCAGGAAAAATGGAACAAAGTTGGGGCAATGGGATAGAAACAAAAATAAAACAATTCAAACAAAGAAATAAGTAATGGTCACAAGAAATCCTCCTATATCGATCGTCACTCTACATGTTAATGGGCTGGACACACCAATAAAAAGACACACAGCAGCAGACTAGATTCAAAAATAGAGTCAATCTCTGTGCTGTCTCCAGGAAACACACCTCAGCCATAAGAACAAACACAGACTCAGAGTGAAAGGATGGGAAACAACACTTCAACCAAATGGTAACCAGAGAAAAGCAGGAGTTGCCATACTTCTACCTAATGAAATAAACTTCAGGTTAAAAGGGATAGTAAAACACAAGGACGGACAGTACATAATAATAAAAGGCACAACAACAATAATACATGACACTAATTATTATATATGCTCCTAACCAAGATGCACCCAAATAGACAAATGAACTACTAACAGATTTGAAAGGAGAAACTGATGAATACACAATCATCGTGGGAGACTTAAAGACCGCACTAACAGCCGCGGACAGATCATCCAAACAGAAAATAAATGAGGAAACATCAGCACTGAATGACACATTACAGCAATTGGCCATAACTGATACTTGCAGGACACTTCTGCTAGCAAAAAGAGACTCTTTCTTCTTTCCCACTGCACATGGAACATTCTCAAAGATATCCCACATGCTGAAACACAAAAGTAGACTCACCAAATTCAAAAAGATTGAAATTATACCATGTGTATCCTCAGACCACCGTGCTTTGAAATTGGAGATCAACTGTAAAAGGAAAGCAGAAAAAAACACATAGACATGGAGATGAAGAACAGCTCATTTAAAAAGGACTGGATAAAAGAACAATAAGAGATGAGAGTAAAAATTATATACAAATAACTGACAATGAAATCACAACACACCAGAATTATTGGGACAGAGCGAAAGCAGTGATCAGAGGGAAATTTATATCAATACAGGCCTGTCTTAGGAAAAAAGAAAAATCACAAGGAAACAACTTAACATATCATCTTAAAGAACTAGAAATAGAAGAGCACACAAAACCCAAAGTCAGCAGAAGAAAAGAAATAATAAAAATTAAAGCAGAGCTATACAAATTAGAGAACAGGAGGACAATAGAAAAAATTAATATTACAAAGAGCTGGTTCTTTGAGAAAGTCAACAATACTGACACAACCATGGCGAGACTACTCCAAGAATGAAAAGAAAGTACTCAAATATCCAAAATTAGAAATGAAATGGGAGAAATTACCACTGATACCACAGAAATACATAGGAGTATATGAAAAACTTATGAAGAACTTTATGCAACTAAATTTAACAACCTAGAAGAAATCAACAAGTTTCTAGAACGTGATAGCTTACCTAGATTGAACCAGGAAGATCTCGATAATCTAAACAGACCAATTCATAGTGAAGAGATTAAAATGACTATCCATAATCTCCCTAAAGGCAAAAGCCATGGACCAGATCGTTTCACCAGTGCGTTTCACCAAGCATTTAAAGAATAAAAAACACCTATCCTCCTCAGACTCCTGCATAAAATTGAAGAAGAAGCAATACTTCCTAACTCGTTCTATGAGGCCAACATTACTCTAATACCAAAGCCTGGCAAAGACAATACAAAGAAAGAAAACTATAGACCAATAGCTATGATGAACACAGATGCAAAAATTCGAATCAAAATATTACCAAACAGAATATAGCAATGAATCAAAAAGATCATACCTCAACATGAAGTGGGATTGATCCCAGGAACACATGGATGGTTCAGCATACGAAAATCAATCTATGTGATACACCACATAAAGAAAATCAAACATACACAACTTATGACCATTCCCATTGCTGCAAAAAAAGCTTTCAACAAGATACAGCATCCATTTATGATCAAAACACTAAATAAAATAGGTATAGAAGGAAAGCATCTCAACATAATAAAGGCCATATATGACAAGGCCTCGGCTAACTTCATACGCAATGGGGAACAGCTGAAGACTATTCCCTTAAAATCACGAACAAGACAGGGATGCCCCCTGTCACCACTGTTATTTAATATATTAATGGAAGTTCTAGCCACAGCAATCGGGCAAGAGAAAGGAATCAAAGGTATCCAAATTAGGAAAGAAGAGGTCAAATTGTCACTATTTGCCGATGACATGACGCCTTATATGAAAAATGCAAAAGATTTTACCAGGAAACGATTAGAAGCGATAAACGAATATAGTAAAGTCGCAGGATACAAAATAAATGTAAAAAATTCAACAGCATTCCTATATACAAACAACAAATCCACAGAAAATGAAATGAGGTTACCAATTCCCTTTGCAATCAAAACAAAATGAATGAAATACCCGAAGTTTAAGTTAATGAAGAAAGTGTCAGACTTATACACAGAGAACTATAAGACACTTTTGAAAGAAATTGAAACAGACTTTAAGAGGTGGAAAAATATCCCCTGTTCAAGGATAGCAAAATTTAACATTGTTAAAATCGACATTCTGCCTAAAGCAATCTACACATTTAATGCAATACCCATGAAAATCCAACAATCATACTTTCATGAAATAGATAAAAGAATTAGTAAATTTATCTGGATCCATAAATGACCTCGAATTGCCAAAGCATACTACATAAAAAAATAAGGCTGGTGGCATTACATTCCCTGACTTCAATTGATATTACAAAGCATCAATAGTCAAAACAACTTGGTACTGGCAGAAGAACACAAATATAGACCAATGGGATAGAACTGAAAATCCAGAAATAAACCCACAAATGTATGGACAAATAATTTTCAACAAAGGAGCTAAAAACATACAATGAGGAAAAGACAGACTCTTTAGTAGTTGGTGCTGGGAAAACGGGAATAATATATGCAAAAAAAGGACTTGAGCTGTGAACTCTCTCCATATACAAAAATTAACTTGAAATGGATTAAAGACCTTCATATCAGACCTGCAACAATGAACTGTGTACAAGAAAACATTGATACTAAACTCATAGACCAATGACTCTAGGAAGAATTCATGAACCTGACCTCAAAGGCAAGGGAAGTAAAAGCAAAAATAAATGAATGGAATTTTATCAAAATAAAAAGCTTCTGCACAGGAAAAGAAACCATCAACAAGGCAAAGAGACAGCCAACTGAATGGGAGAAAATATTTCCAAATAACGCACGAGATAAGGGTCTAATACCTAAAATATATAAAGAATTAATAAGATTTCATAACACAAAAACAAACAACCCAATTATAACCTGGGCAGAAGAAGTAAACAGGCACATCTATCACGAAGAAATACAGATGGCCAGCACACATATGAAAAACTGCTCAGCCTCATTAGCTACCAGGGAAATGCAAATCAAAATCACAATGAGGTATCACCTCACACATGTTAGAATGGCTTTTATCAACAAGACAAGAAATAACAAGTACTGGAGAGGATGTAGAGAAAAAGGGACTCTGGTACACTCCTGGCAGGAATGAAAACTGGTACAATGACTGTGGAAGGCAGTGTGGAGGTTCCTCAGAAAACTGGGAATGGAGTTCCCATTTGACCCAGCAATCACTCTTCTGAGGTCAACACAAAAATCCTGAAAACCTTTGTCCACAAAAACTCAGGTACCCCAATGTTCATTGCAGTGCGGTTCACAGTGGACATAACATGGAAACAACCAAAGTTCCCTGCGAAAGATGACTGGATAAAGAAGCTGTATGAAATATACACAATGGAATATCACTCAGCTATAAGAAAACATGGGGGAGTTCTCTGGTGATGTAGTGGCTTAAGGCTCCGGTGCTATCAGTGCTGCGGCCTGGGATCGACTCCCATCTAGAGAGCTACCCACATACAAAAAATAAAAGGGAAAAAAAAAGAAGGAAACACGAAATAGTGTCATTTGCAACAAAATGGATGGACCTGAAGATAAACATACTTAGTGAAATTAGTCAGACAGAAAAAACAAAGAACTGTATGACTTAACTCATATGCGGAACATCAAACTGAAAGGAACAAAGAGATATGAAATGAACAAACAATCAACACATGGGCATAACCAATAGTTCAATATTTATTTGGGAATGAGTGGGTCAGGGAGGCGAAAAAGAGGAAGGGGTGTGGAAGGACGGAGGGTAATCTAAATATAAGGTGATGGAAAGAGAACTCACACTAGGTGATGAACATATTATACAATAAGTTGACAATGCACATGAGAATTGTATACATGAAACCCATGTTATCCTTGCTAACAGATGTCATCCCAGTAAGTCTAACAATGAAAATGAATTTTAAAAATTTTCTTCCAATGTTTTAGAAGTGAAATATCCAACGAGCTTCATATAAGGCAGGCCTAACCAACCTGTGGCCCAGGATGGCTTTGAAGGTAGCCCAATACAAATACTTAAAATGTAATATTTTGTGGCATTTTTTTTGTAATAGCTTATGAGCTATTGTTAGTACTAGTGGATTTTATGTGTTACCCAAGACATTTCTATTTCGAACGTGGCCCAGGGAAGCCAAAGTGTTAGATACCACTCACGTAAACGACTGTCCTATAGTAGAAAGTGATCATTCAAAACACCTGTTTAACTCGACACTTCTGTTCTACTCAAAGTTCTGTTAGTCTTCTGCTTGGTAAATCCTGATTTTTCTTTTGCTTTTTCTTAGGAAAATTCTAAAAGTTGACACACTTATTTTATTGAAATTTGATTCTTCACAGTAATAATGCCAGGTTTTATTTAAATTTGAAAGTTCAAATACAGTTAGATGTTAAATGAAATCCAGCATAGTGATTGTTTTTATGTGTCCCACATATTCTCAAGAAGGAACTGTGAATTTGTGCTGATGATAATGATTAGACAGCCAAAGAGGTAATACAAATAAACTTGAGGGGCCTAGCAGGAACCAAGTTTAGCTAAGCTTAGTTAGCTACAAATCAAAGAACTCACATGGCTACTGCTGTGTCTACAGTGAGCCTGATTTTGGAAAAGAAGCTTACCTGAGCTTGGCTAGCTGCATGGAATAGTTTGCTGTGTCCTATTTCTACCTGTGATTTATTACAGGTGACCACATCTTGATATTGAAGAATCTCCGTGTACATTTTCTGTATAAGAAAAGCTAACCCAAAGTACAGGGCAACTGCGTCCCCTGGACCCTGCTACATTAATCTGCCACGCACATACTTCTCTCTTTGAATTAAACTTTCCAACTTTGATTATCAGATCCCTCATGAACTTTTCACATTCTGTCAATACTCAGGGCATCCAATAACCAGAAGAGAAGACATTACATGACTAACTGTGGCTGGTTCCACAAATTAAATATAACCTTTTAATTTTGTTGATGTTCATAAAAATCTTTCATGCTTGGAGGTTGGAGGGCAAGATGTTGAAAGGAGAGCAGGGCCCTAAAGCATCTCCCAGAAAACACAATTGAACGGCCCCTAGGATCCAAGAAAGAAGAGTCTGAGTGACAAAAACAGCAGCTGAGAAATCCATGTATTGCCAGTAAACACCTGAAGGATGGAGAGAAAGGGGCAAGTCGGAGAGAGTGGAGTGATCACAGACAGATCGCAACAGGACCCAGTCGTGTGTGACCATCCAGAAGCAGTGCAGTGCATGGGAGGGGGAGATGACAAGAGGTGAAAAGAGGATAAGCCCTAGAAAAGTGGCAGAACAGTGGGAGTCATTGGGAAGCTGGTCTTGGAAGCTGGAATTTGGAGTGGCTAGTTGGGAACAGAGCTTGGGAGCCAGCCTCTGTAACTTTTCAGTGTTAGCATGGCACAGCAAAAACTCTGAACTTCAGAGAAGACCTTGTGGCTCTAGGCTCTCTTGGGAAACACAACGCAGGCACGCATGGCTCCAGCGCAGTCCTGGGGTTCTTGGTCGGAGCGTGCAATTCCTGGTTGCGGCCCACAGCCGGGGCTGGCCGCCTGCCAAGCGGACAGTGCATGGCCCCTGCACTAAAGTGGGGATTCCATAAATGCCCGCTGTGAAGGTTGACCTGTTGCTGGCACTGCTCGTGCAGCTCCTGCATGGGGCTGCAGTTCCCATACCGCTGGCTACAAAGACAATCTGGCTGCCTTTCTACCGCGGGGCCTAAAGAACAGCTTCGGACATGTGTGCATGCCTGCTCGCTTGCTCCTGGCTCCTAAAAGCAGTTTGAGTCCACAGACTCTGCCCCAACACTTGCTCGCTGGATCAGGCTTGGAACAAAATGTGGATTTTATAGCATTCGCCCCAGCCAGCAGGACCAGTGTCGGCCCACATCACCCAGCTTCCCCAGTATAGGGCAGAAGGAGGAGTTGTCCCAGTGTGACATTCTTGGCCTGTTACCTTTCCTACAGCCTACCCAACCAACTAAATGCAGTAAGCGAAGGGACCATGACAGACGCACACTGACTCCAAAGGTAGCAGGAGATCAGAAATAAGGAATAGACAAGCCCTCTCTCCCAAAACTTGTCCACCACAGTGCCACCTTGTATCTGCCCTACACGAAGACTCCATAAAAATACCAATCTGGGCTTTAGTGTACTAATACTCAACATAATGCCCTCATGTCAATGAGGAGAAACCCAGCATACAGGATGAATTCCTTAAAACTAAAACTCCTCAAAAAGATCAGGAAATTTATCAAGACAGCATCTTAGATCTAGAAGTTTCTGGAATAAGTGAAGGAATTTTAACTAGCCATTCTAAAGGCTCTGAGGGAAATGAAAACATAGTGGCAGAGCACCATCCTGAGATAAACAACATAAAAAAGGAGAAGAATGACATAAAAAAATACCTCCATGAACAAAAGGAACAATTTAACAAAGAAATTCAAACCCTAAGGAAGAATGACATAGAAATTTCAGAGATAAATGATACAATAATATAAGTGAGAAACAAAATACTTCCGTAGAAAAAAGGGCCAAACACAGGGAAGAAATAATTAGTGATATTGAAAATCAGAACATGGCAGCAGCTAAGAAAGAGGAAGGGAGGGAATATAGAAGCAAAAGGATTGAAAGAATTCTGCAAGAACTCTCTGACTCCATGAGACAAAACAACATCATGATAATAGAAATCGAAGAAGGGGTAGAGCATTCTACAGAGGGCACACTCAAACAAATAGGAGATGAGAACTTCCAAACCTATGGAAATATCTGGAACCACAAGTTCGAGAAGGAAAGAGGTCCCCTAGATACCGAGACCTTAACAGATCTTCTCCAAGACGCATGGTACTAAAGATATCCAAAATTAAAGAGAAAGAGTCAATTCTCAAGGCAGCCAGGGAAACAAGAACTATAACTTTGGAGGAAAACCCATCCAGATGGCATCCTATTTCTCAGCAGAAATGCAGGAAGCCAGAAGAGGGTGGAATCCAATATACAAAAACGGAAAGGAGAGTAACCTATGGCCAAGGATAATTTATCCAGCAAAATTATTTTTCAGATATGAAGGTGGAATACAGACTTACTCAGACACACAGAAGCTGAGGGAATTTGCCAGGACGAGGCCAGCACTCCAACAAATACACACAGTCCCTTCGACCTAGCAAAAAACATCAGGAAAAATGGAACAAAGTTGGGGCAATGGGATAGGAACAAAAATAAAACAAGTCAAACAAAGGAATAAGTAATGGTCAAAAGAAATCCTCCTATATCGATCGTCACTCTAAATGATAATGGGCTGGACTCACCAATAAAAAGACACACAGCAGCAGACTAGATTCAAAAACAGAATCAATCTCTATGCTATATCCAGGAAACACACCTCAGCCATAAGGACAAACACATACTCATAGTGAAAGGATGGGAAACAATACTTCAACCAAATGGTAACCAGAGAAAAGCAGGAGTTGCCATACTTCTACCTAATGAAATAAACTTCAGGTTAAAAGGGATAGTAAAACACAAAGACGGACATTACATAATAATAAAAGGCACAATACAACAACAATAATACATGGTATTAATTAATATATATGCTCCTAACCAAGATGCTCACAAATAGACAAATGAACTACTAACAGATTTGAAAGGAAAAACTGATGAATACACCATCATCGTAGGAGACTAAACACCGCACTAACAGCCGTGGACACATCATTCAAACTGAAAATAAATGAGGAAACATCATCACGGAATGACACATTACAGCAATTGGCCATAATTGATACTTGCAGGACACTTCATCCAGGAAAAGAGACACTTTCTTCTTTCCCAGTGCACATGGAACATTCTCAAAGACATCCCACATGCTGAGACACAAAAGTAGCCTCAGCAAATTCAAGAAGATTGAAATTATACCATGTGTATCCTTAGACCATCATGCTTTGAAATTGGAGATCAACTGTAAAAGGAAAGCAGAAAAACACACATAGACATGGAGATGAAGAACAGCTCATTTAAAAAGGACTGGATAAAAGAACAATAAGAGGTGAGAGTAAAAATTATATACAAATAACTGACAATGAAATCACAACACACCAGAATTATTGGGACAGAGCGAAAGCAGTGATCAGAGGGAAATTTATATCAATACAGGCCTGTCTTAGGAAAAAAGAAAAATCACAATGAAACAACTTAACATATCATCTTAAAGAACTAGAAATAGAAGAGCACACAAAACCCAAAGTCAGCAGAAGAAAAGAAATAATAAAAATTAAAGCAAAACTATACCAATTAGAGAACAGGAGGACAATAGAAAAAATTAATATTACAAAGAGCTGGTTCTTTGAGAAAGTCAACAATACTGACACAACCATGGCGAGACTTCTCCAAGAATGAAAAGAAAGGACTCAAATATCCAAAATTAGAAATGAAATGGGAGAAATTACCACTGATACCACAGAAATACATAGGATTATATGAAAAGCTTATGAAGAACTTTATGCAACTAAATTTAACAACCTAGAAGAAATGAACAAGTTTCTAGAACCTGATAGCTTACCTAGATTGAACCAAGAAGTTCTCGATAATCTACACAGACCAATTCATAGTGAAGAGATTAAAATGACTATCCATAATCTCCCTAAAGGCAAAAGCCATGGACCAGATCGTTTCACCAGTGCGTTTTACCAAGCATTCAAAGAATAATAAACACCTATCCTCCTCAGACTCCTCCAAAATAATGAAGAAGAAGCTATACATCCTAACTCGTTCTATGAGACCAACATTACTCTAATACCAAAGCCTGGCAAAGACAATACAAAGAAAGAAAACTATAGACCAATAGCTATGATGAACACAGATGCAAAAATTCGAAACAAAATATTACCAAACAGAATATAGCGATGAATCAAAAAGATCATACCTCAACATGAAGTGGGATTGATCCCAGGAACACAAGGACGGTTCAACATACGAAAA
>PVJL010013968.1:0-29985 GCA_004026885.1 Lyroderma lyra | reverse complement strand
ACTTCATTCTTTCCTTCTTTTCTAGTGCACATGGAACATTCTCAAGGATAGATCACATGCTAGGACACAAAAGTAGCCTCAGCAAATTCAAGGAGATCAAAATCATACCAAGTGTATTCTCAGACCACAAAGCTTTGAAATTGGAGATCAACTGTAAAAGGAAAGCAGGAAATAACACATATACATGAAGATTAAACAACAGCTTATTAAAAAAGGACTGGATAAAAGAACAAATAAAAGATGAGGTTAAAAAATATATACAAACTAATGACAATGAAAATACAACATATCAGAATTATTGGGACACAGCAAAAGCAGAAATAAGAGGGAAATTTATATCACTACAGGCCTATCTTAATAAACAAGAAAAATCACAAGTAAACATCTTAACATCCCATCTTAAGAACTAGAAAAAAAAGAGCAGACAAAACCCAAAGTCACCAGAAGGAAAGAAATAATAAAATTTAAAGCAGAGCTAAACCAATTAGAGAACAAAAGGACAATAGAAAAAATTAATATTACAAAGAGCTGGTTCTTTGAGAAAGTCAACAAAATTGACAAACCCCTGGTGAGACTAATCAAAGGACGAAAGGAAAGGACACAAATATCCAAAATTAGTAATGAAAGGGGAGAAATTACCACTGATACCACAGAAATACAAAGGATTATAAGAAAATATTATGAAGAACTTTATGCCACTAAATTTAACAACCTAGAAGAAATGGACAAATTTCTAGAAACTTATAGCCTACCTAGACTGAACCAAGAAGAACGGGATAATCTAAATAGACCAATTGATAGTGACGAGATTAAAACGACTATACATAATTTCCTTAAAGGCAAAAGCCCTGGACCACACTGTTTCACCAATGAATTCTACCAAGCATTCAAAGAAGAATTAACACCTATCCTCCTCAGACTCTTCCAAAAAATTGAAGAGGAAGCAATACTTCCTAACTCATTCTATGACGCCAACATTACCCTAATACCAAAGCCTGGCAAAGACAACACAAAGAAAGAACACTATAGGCCAACACTATTTCTGATGAACACAGATGCAAAAATCCTAAACAAAATATTATCAAATGGAATACAACAATGTATCCAAAAGATCATACATCAAGATCAAGTGGGATTCATCCCAGGAACACAAGGATGGTTCAACATATGAAAATCAAACAATGTGATACACCACATAAACAAAATAAAAGATAAAGACCATATGGTCATTTCAATTGATGCAGAAAAAGCTTTCGACAAGATACAGCATCCATTTATGATCAAAACACTAAATAAAATAGTTATAGAAGGAAAGTATCTCAACATAATAATGGACATATGTAAGAAGTCCCCAGCTAACATCATATTGAATGGGGAAAAGCGGAAGCCTATTCCCCTAAAATCAGGAACAAGACAGAGATGCCCCCTGTAACCACTGCTATTTAATATAGTACTGGAAGTTCTAGCCACAGCAATCAGGCAAGAGAAAGGAATCAAAGGTATTCACATTGGGAAAGAAGAGGTCAAATTGTCACTATTTGCGGATGACATGATCCTTTATATAAAAAATTCCAAAGATTCCACCAGGAAAATATTAGAAACAATTAATGAATATAGTAAAGTCGCAGGATACAAAATCAATGTAAAACAATTAACAGCATTCCTATATGCAAACAACGAATCTACCGAAAAAGAAATGAGGGTGCCAATTCCCTTTGCTATCACTACAAAAAGAATGAAATACCTGGGAATTAACTTAATGAAGAACGTGTCAGACTTATACACGAAAAACTATGAGGGTCTTTTGAAAGAAATTGAAACAGACTTTAAGAGGTGGAAAAATATTTCCTGTTCATGGATAGGAAGACTTAAAATTGTTAAAATGGCCATTCTGCCCAAAGCAATCTACAGATTTAATGCATTACCCATCAAAATCCCACAATCATACTTTCCTGAAATAGATAAAAGAATTATTGAATTTATATGGAGTCATAAAAGACATAGAATTGACAAAGCAATACTACATAAAAAGAATAAGGCTGGTGGCATTACATTCCCTGACTTCAATTTATATTACAAAGCATCAATAGTTTAAACAGCTTGGTACTGGCAGAAGAACAGAAATATAGACCAATGGAATAGAACTGAAAACCCAGAAATAAACCCACAAAGTTTTGGACAAATAATTTTTGATAAAGGAGCAAAAAACACAATGGTGAAAAGACAGCCTCTTTAGTAGGTGGTGCTGCAAAAACTGGAAAAACATATGCAAAAGAATGAACCTGAGCTGTGAACTCTCTCCATATACAAAAATTAACTCAAAGTGGATTAAAGACTTTCATATCAGACATGCAACAATAAACTGTATCGAAGAAAACATTGGCACTAAACTTATAGACCTAGAATTCAAGGAAGACGTCATGAACCTGACCTCAAAGTCAAGGGAAGTAAAAGCGAAAATAAATGAATGTGATTATATCAAACTAAAAAGTTTCTGTACTGCAAAAGAAACCATCAACAAGGCAAAGAGACAGCCAACTGAATAGGAGAAAATATTTGCAAATAATGCATCAGATAAGGGTCTAATATCTAAAATATATAAAGAACTAATAAGACTTAACAACAAAAAAACAAACAACCCATTTGAAAAGTGGGCAGAAGAACTAAACAGACACTTCTCCTATGAAGAAATACAAATGGCCAGCGGACATATGAAAAAACGCTCATCCTCATTAGCTATCAGGGAAATGCAAATCAAAACCACAATGAGATACCACCTCACCCCTGTTAGAATGGCTATTATCAACAAAACAAGGAATAACAAGTGCTGGAGAGAATGTCGAGAAAAAGGAATTCTCACATACTGCTGGTGGGAGTGCAAATTGGTACAACTGCTATGGAAGACAGTGTGGAGGTTCCTCAGAAAATTGGGAATGGAGTTACCATATGACCCAGAAATCCCCCTTCTGGGGATCTACCCAAAAGACTTGAAAACCATTGTCTACAAAGACTTATGTACCCCAATGTTCATTGCAACGCTCTTCACAGTGGCCAAAACACGGAAACAACCAAAGTGCCCTGTGACAGATGACTGGATAATGAAGCTGTGGTACGTATACACAATGGAATACTACTCAGCTATAAAAAAAGATGAAATATTGCCATTTGCAACAAAATGGATGGACCTGGAGATCATCATGCTTAGTGAAATAAGCCAGACAGAATAAACAAAGAACTGTATGAATTCACTCATGTGCAGAATATAAAACTGAAAGCAACAAAGAGAAAAGAAATGAACAAACCAACAAACAACCCATGGACACAATCAATATTGATTGTGGGGAGAAAGGGGAGGGGGTGGGAGAGGAGGGAGGAGAAGCTAAATATAAGGTGATGGAAAGAGAACTCAAAAAAAAATTTAAAAAAAGTATCAGATAGAAATTCTGGAGATAAATGATGTAATCAAAGAAATAAAGCGTAAATTAACTAGCATAACAAGCAGGGCTGGCCAGATGGAGGAAAGAATTGGTGACATGGAAGATAAAAACAATGAAAATTGAATAGAAGTAAAAGCCAGAGATTTGAGAACCAAAAACCATTAAACATCTCTACAAGAACTATTTCATTCCATTAGAAAGAACATTAGAATAATAGAAATACCAGAAGAAACAGAACAAAATTTTATTGAGAACTTAAAGAAATAGTAGATGAGAAATTTTCACCCATATGGGAAGCACAAAAATCACAAATTCAAGAAGGAAACAATCCCTAGCTACACGGATCACACCAGACCTTTTCAAGGCACATTTTATTAACGATGTCAAAAATCAAAGACAAAGAAAGAATTCTCAAGGGAGCCAGAGGAAAAAATTACAACCTTCCAAGAAAAGCTCATTAGACTATCTTCAGACTTCTCAGCAGAAACTCTTTAAGCCAGGAAAGAGTGGAATTATGTATTCAAAGTAGTATAAGGGAGGAACTACTAACCAAAAATAATCTATCCAGCAAAGTTATCCTTTAGATATGAAGGAGAAATAATGACCTTTTCAGACATACAGAAGCTGAGAGAATTTGCCAACACAAGACTGGCACTTCAGAAAATACTGAAGGAGGCAACTCAACCTGAAACAAAAAGCCAGAATAAATGGCAAAATGTTGGGACAAAGAAAACAAAAAAGGGAAGAAGTAAAGGTTTGAATTCCCAAAAGAGGACAGAAATTAAAAGTATGCTTAAGAAAAGAACCCATTACATACATGAAACTTTCTTTTCCATAAACCTCATGGTGACTATTCAAAAACAAAAAACAAAAAAACAAAAACAAACCCTACAACTAAGAAAAAAAAAAAAGAGGAAACAGAAGGAAAAAATTTAAAAAGCAAAGAAGAAACCAAGACACCAAATGACTAAAAACCAGAAGAAAAAAATCACTATAGAAAATCTTCGTATATCGACCATCATCCTAAGTTGAAATGGACTGACATCACCAATATAAAGACAGAGTAGCTGAATAGATTAAAAAAACAAAACCTATTTATATGCTGTCTCCAAGATACACCTCAGCCACAGGACAAACAAAGACTCAAAGTGAAAGGGTGGAAAAAAACATTCCAAGCAAATGAGATCCAGAAAAAAGCAAGAGTAGCCACACTTATAGCTGATGAAGCAGACTTCAGGATAAAAAATGTAGTAAGAGACAAATATAGACATTGCATAATGATAAAATGGACAGTACAACAACAAAAAGACATACAGTCATCAATATATATACCCTCAACCAGGAAGCACCAAAATTTATTAAACAACTACTTAAAGATCTAAAAGGTGAAACTAATAAAAACACAATTATAGTAGGAAACCTGAACACCCCCTTGACAGTCATGGACAGATCACCCAAACAGAAAAAGAGATAAGAAATTATCAGTTGTAAATAATATAACAATTGGACATAATTGACATTTACAGGACACTTCATCCTACAACACAAGACTATACATTCTATTCTAGTTCACATACATCACTCTCAAGAATAGACCATGTGCTGGGACACATAACTTCCTCACTAAATTCAAGAAAATTGAAATTCTACAAAGCATATTCTTAGATCGTAAAACTTGAAATTGGAGCTCATCTTCACAGAAAAAGCAGAGAAAACCCCATCTACATGAAGATTAAACAACATGTAATTTAAAAATGACTGGATCAAATAAGAAATACAAGAGATTAAAAATACATAGAAACAAATGACAATGAAAGTAAAATATAGTAAAATTATTGGGATGCAGCAAAAGCAGTATTAATAGGGAAGTTTATATAACCGAGGCCTAGCTCAATAAACAAACAAACAAAAAGGCACAAGTAAAGAACCTATCATTCTTCTTACAAACTAGAAAAATAACCAAAAAAAGGTCAAAGTCAGCAAAAGAAAAAACATAATAAAAATTAGAGCAGAACTAAATAAAATAGAGAACAGAAAAATGATAGAGAAAATTAATGTAATATAGAGCTTGTTCTTTAAAAAAAATAATAAGATTGAAAAACCCCTGTCTATGTTTACCAAGGCACAAAGAGAGAAAACACAAAAAACAGAAATTAGAAATGAAAAAAGAGAAATTACCACTGATACTACAGAAATACAAAGAATCATAAGAAAATATTACAAATAACTATATGCCACCAAATTAAATAACCTTGAAGAAATGGACAAGTTTCTAGAATAAACTAAGAATGAATAGATACTCTAATAGACCAATCAACAGCAAGGAAACTGAAACAGACATCCAAAACCTCCCCAAAGGCAAAAGCCGGTCTTACCAATGAGTTTTATCAAGCCTGCAAAGAGGAACTAATGCCTGTTTTCCTCAAACTCTTCCAAAACATTGAAGAACATGCAATACTTCCCAACTCTTTCCATAAAGCCAACATAACCCTAAACAAAAGCCTGGTAAGGATAACTGTACACAGCACTATGGACATTGAAATAAATAATTTCATTTTAAAAACCTGGTGATTCCATAGCTAGAACATGCACAGGGAGGATGTGTTTGGACCTAGTGATAAACAAGGATGTTTATATAATGGGGCACTGCCAAGAAGACCCCACATCTACAATCTGGACCAGGTAAGGCCTGTGAGAAGAGAGATAAAAGAGCAGGACTTGTGTCTTACAGCAGATCATTCTGATCTCACTGAGACCTCCTGCTACTGAGGACTCAACGCAGGCACCTGCCACTGGAGGCTCTGCCTGATCAGAAACTTACCAGCTGTGGTGCCTGGAGCAACCCCAGCCTAACATCTTTCATTGGACTGGTTCGTTACTTGTTGCCTTTGCACCCTATATTCCTGTGCCTATGTGTTTGTTTGTGCATGTAAATTTAAAGTGTGAGTTTGTGAGTGTAAATTTAAAGTGTGAGTGAGAAATTAAAAAACATATTAATTTGGTCTTTCTTGTTTCTGCTAAAAATGGTGAAAATCCCGTAGGAACTAAGGGAATCTGGCCTCCAAAGCCCTGCTTGGCTGGGTGTAGATTTGGTATCCTTTTGGAAGTGCTTCTCCATGGGTTATTAGTCCAGTTGACTTGCAGGAAAAGACTGCATCACAGCTGCTTTTAACGTGCTTGTTACAATAACACAAAAACAGAAAACTATAGACCAATATCTCTGATGAACACAGATGCAAAGATTCTAAATAAAATAGTAGCAAATAGACTACAACAATGCATTGAAAAGATTATACACCATGATCAAATCAGATTCATCCCATGCACACAAGTATGGTTCAACATACACAAATCAAGTTTTGAAAAAAGTAGAATTTAATTACAGCACAGTCTTTGACCCAAATGTCTGAAGACTTTTTCATTTTGATGTGCAGAGTGAAAAATGTAAGCATCTGTATGTGCAAAGTCAAGAATAATGTAAGAGCTATACCATGTGACTACACAGAACTGATTGTATCTAGATATGTCTAACGTAACCAAAAATATTACAGTGGAGGCAAAATTCATTAGCCCACTTTAGCACTATGCTATTGCAATCCTCTCTACCACAACTCCAACTTAGGAAAATGTTGAATTGTTTACAATTGTGCACTATGGTAAAAATATCTGTGATTGAAATATCACATTACACAGAATTCATTTTCACTCATTTACCATTCAAAAACAAAATAAACATAGAGAATACTTAGATGAGTCAGATACTCTATGAAACCATATCACAAAACCCCCTGTTCTTTAGGAGCTGGCATTGTAAGAGAGGAAACAAAACATCTTTAGCATAATCTTAAACATCTTAAATATAAAGTGTATAAGTGATCTGATAGAAACATTTAAACAGTGTGATTGAATTCAAGAGAGCTGGCATCAAAATGAAATTATAGGATCAATGCAGGATTGAAAAAAATGGTAATCTGAAGAATGAAATCTGAATTTATAAGTCAGTCAAATGAAGATATTTGAAAGAATTGTAGAGATCAACAATGATGAAAATAAGACATTTCAGTGAAAGATTAATGTGCACCTCATAGCTGTGGAACTTGTAACTGTAAGTCTGTAGAACATGAATACATGCTGAGTGTAGAAATTGTAAGCTACTAAATTTGTTTTATTAGGCTTACAGTTTCTGATTGCATTTTAAATTTTTTTCAAAGTGAAGTGAGATGGGTGAGATAAGAAAAGGTTCTAGGGGGATTTTATATAAAAATCCAATGAGATATTAAATGCAGTATCTCACATAAGTAATAATAATGTTCTGAACTAAGAGAATAGTTTTATATTTTGGGTGTTGAAATTTGCACTGAAACACTAGTCCAGTCAATTGACCCTTTTTGCATGCTTCCTATCTTGTAGAGTTTCCTTAGGACTAAGCATACATTCAGTTATATTCAGAATGTATAGCATTATAAGTAGATTGGTCTATATTTTCCACTTGGTGAAACAAGCAACAGAAAATAATGTTTTCTTCTTAAAAATTAATTTTTTCCATAAAAACTTAAAGTAAAACAGAACCTTAAATAAAACTATATAAGTTTTTTAAAAAAAGACACTGACTTTTTATGTAAAGTCATGCTCGTATTTATATAGAGTCAAGAACTAATTTGAAAGTTAGGCTAACCAGGATTCTATTTCAACAGAGCCTGGAAATGCAAGAGAAAAGAGAGCTTGTGAGCAGTATCACTAGAGTTTAGAGGGTATGAATGCTGAATAAAAATTAGGAATTAGAAGACAGGATGAAAGCCTTCTCTTAGGATAGTAAAATGATTGTAGATGGAGTGAATTCTAAAGAGTGGAGCAAAAAGGAGATTTTATTAATAGCTTTTATTTTCTCAGTTAAGTAGATGGCAAAATTAATCCATTATAGTTGAGGAGAAGATGAAGTTAGGTGGTAAAAGAAATTGGTATTTGAAATCACTAAAAAGAAGTGAGGAAAGAAGATAATTAGATATTGCTGGAAACCATTTAAGTCTCACTAAAAATAAAAGTTGTGTATTTTATTTATTGTTTGATTTTCAAAAATTATGGTGCAGTTCTGAGTTATAACAAATCTAAATGTGACCTATTGGCATGAATTGCAAAATGTGGAACGGGTGATTTCTACATTGGAAGAAGCCCAGAAATTACAAAGACAGAGATCTGGATAATCATTCAAAAGACATTAACATATAGTCAAAGGAAGTTAATAATTCAACCTTATTTATTAAGCACTTAGTGTATACTATACATTATACAAACATAAGAAAACATGAGCTAATTTAACTCATTTAAATATTAATAGAAATATGCTCTATACTTATAAAATGTTTAGACAGCTTTGAAGTTATGTACTAATATTTGTTATCATAGTCATATCTAAATTATACAGATATTTAATGTGCTTTTTTAGACATTGTTACTTTTCTTAATAGAATAATGTTTCTCACATTATAATATATATAATATATACAGCTACATCTCTATGCACCTATGTACATTGTGAACCTTTTTACATTGATTCGATGAAGCATGACTTTGAGTAACTTTGTTTCTGTGCTTGCTCATAAATACAAGGGTGGGTTTATAAATTTTGCCTCCACTGTAATACAGGGCCAGTCAATTAATTTCATGAAATCATCCTAGAAGACGTGATGAGTATCACTACGGTCACCTTCAAAGAACTCCCCTTGGGAAGCTATGCACTGACACCAGCGCCTAGTCTACCCTTCAAAGCAATTTTGGAACACTGTTTATGGAATGGCCATTAGAGCTGTTGTTGTACCAAAAAACTGAACTTATGCTTACACTCTACAAACAACCTTGCAAAGTGTATGATGTATTACCAAGTTGTTTGCACAGTGTTGTCGATGTAAGTGCACACTGGTAAGTTTGCAAACTTAATTGTCATATTTTAGGTACAATGACAGCTCTGATGGCCATTCTAGGAAGAGTTCAAAATTGCTTTGAAGGGTAGACAAGACATTGGTGTCAGTGTATACCTTCACAAGGAATATATTTAAAAGGTTACCATAGTGAAATTAGCAATAAGTTATGTAACAGTTTTTCTAGAATAAATTCAAACAATTAATTGTCTGACCTCATATTTCCTACTAATTACACACATCTGGATATAACTGGTTTTGTGTAGTCACATAGTATCTCCCTTCCACTACTCTTGACCATCCATCCACACCATATACTTACATTTTTAATCCAGTGCAAATCAAAATGGAAGGTTTTTTAGATGTCTGGTTCAAACAGTGTGCTGTTATTGAATTCTTCAAAGTAGAATAAGTTTTTTGAAATTTTTGAATAATAAGGTGAAGACTTCTTAAACAAAATGATTACAAGTGATGAAACTTGTGTCCATCATTATGACCCTGAGAACAAAAAGGCAGTCCATAAAATACCACCACTAGGGATCATCTCAGCTAAAATAATTCAAAACTCAAAAATTCTGAACCTATAGTTCTTGCAAGCTTTTGTGCAAAAGGAACAACAATAAACTCTGAATGTTATATTGAAACTTTTATTGCATTATAAAAAGAATAAAAAAAGTGAATTAGGAAATGAAACACTTCTTTAACATGACAGCATTAAGCTTTCCACAAGTGCTGCTACATCCACCATATAACCCTGACCTGGCATCTGGTGATTTCCACCTGTTTCCAAAACTAAAGAAACACCTGAAGGGGAAGCATTTTATCTGTGATAAAGAAGTGAAGTCTACAGTGAGAAAATCATTTCAAAAACAGAACACCAATTTTTTTAGGAGAGATTTCAAAAACTACTACAGCACTGGTGAAAATACATTGAAGTATGTGGTGATTTTGTAGAAAAAATAATTGTACAGTCTTGAAAATAAATTATGTAAGTACATTTCTTTTTTTTCCATTAAAATATCTTTTCTCATTCATTTTCAATTTAAGTGGAGGCAAAATTTATCAACCCAGCCTCATGTGACTAAAAGCTGAATATGCCTACTCTCAACAGATAGAAATAATTGCCACTGAGTAGTAAGATGATTTGGAGTAAACTTTTCTTATAAAATATTCATAATGCTCATTTACAAAAAAAGGAAGTATATTGGAAACATATTTATGCTGGTTTTCATAAAATAAGCCCAGATTAACTGAAACATTTTAAAATTATCATGATTAATATTGTAAACCTGTAATAGTTCAAATAAAATATAATGTAATTTTTATATTCTAAGAATTTTGAGCCATTCTTTTTACATTATCAATTTTCAGTAAAACCATTGGGGCTACTAATACTGCAAAAATATCTTTAAAAAAACACAACAAAATGTAAGTAATGAAAGAGTTTTAATGTCAACATTTTGTCCTAATAAAAAAATCACAGTATAATATGAAGTTCTATATATTTCATCTCAAAGTAATACAAACTTCAACCACATCTCCAAAGAATAATTGCAAGTATTCCAATGATTGTCCATAATTTAATTAGGCAATACCTAAAATACCTCCTTTAATATGAACAAATCTAGGCCACTTGTTCCTCACTCTCAAAAAGGTTAAATTCAAAATAACTTTTTTCCCCCTGGAAACAAAACAGGTGTCTAGCCAATCTTATGATTAGCATGCAGTAACCACTTAACTATTTTTTTTAATAAATTAATGAGTGAATGAAAGGAACACACAAAACAGTTTCTTTTAGTATTAAACTTGGATGACTAAAAAGCTCTGTAGCAGTGAATATTAAACCAGAATCACTTTTTATTTATAAAAGTAGAATAAAATCTTTTATAAGACTGACAAATGGTTCCAATATATTTATGCACATCACTCAGGAAAATGTCGTGTAATAGAAAAATTGATCAATAACTGTAAACCCATTTATTCTTTCCCCAAATACATTTTTCTGATAACTAGAACCATAATTTTATAAGAATGAGATTTATTAACTATCAAACAGGATTTAAAATTTTTAAGTATGTAAATTTTATTGTATTAAAGCACTTAAAACTTTCTTAACTTTTGCATTTATAAATATTAGAAGAATCCTACATTTGCAACCAAAACTAGTAAAAAAAAAGAAGCAAACTTACATAGAGTTAAACACTTTCTTACAAAACTACCTGTTAATTTTGTTTTTATTTTATTTTTTTTAATTCATTTTTATTGTTAGACTTATTGGGGTGATATCTGTTAGCAAGGATTACATAGGTTTCAGGCATACAATTCTACAGTGCATTGTCAACTTGTTGTATAATAAGTTCACCACCTAATGTGACTTCTCTTTCCATCACCTTATATTTAGCTTCCCCCCCTCCTCTCCTACCCGCTCCCCTTTCCCCCCTCTCTGGAGCTACCATTTGACCCAGCAATCCCCCTTCTGGGGATCTACCCAAAAAACCTGAAAACCTTTGTCCGCAAAGACTTACGTACCCCAATGTTCATCACAACGCTGCTCACAGTGGCCAAAACATGGAAACAACCAAAGTGCCCTGCGACAGATGACTGGATAAAGAAGCTGTGGCACATATACACAATGGAATATTATTAAGCTATAAGAAAAGATGAAATATTGCTATTTGCAACAAAATAGATGGAACTGGAGATAATCATGCTTAGTGAAATAAGCCAGACAGAAAAAACAAAGAACTGTATGACTTCACTCATATGCGGAATATAAAACTGAAAGCAAAGAAAAAAGAAATGAAACAAATAACCCATGGACACAATCAATAGTTTAATTTTGTTTTTAAAGAAATCTATAGAAAAAAACAAATTTTCTACAATAATAAATCTCTCTGAAGAAATAATAAAGATTAAAATGAAATACATTTGGAACACAAAATACAATGAACTCTTACTCCAGCAAAGATGAGTTAATTTGGGGACATTAATGATGATGTGAAACTTATGGTTAGATAAGCTTTTGATTTTTCTGAAAGGCAAGATACCTGAAAAACTAATAGTAAATTAGAGGATGTCCTGAAATAGTCAATAAATTAAGATTCTAAAACACAAATGATGGATTCTAAGCCAATATATAATTGTCAAAACTATGAAGTATTTGAACTAAAAACAAATTTGTGACTAGAACTGCCATACTTCTCTAGTAAAAGTTATGGTAAAATACACTTTCACTGTTATTCATATGCTAAAATTTATAATCACACTTCAATGTGAAAGTGAAAAGTAGTTTACATACAAAGGTTTGACAATTAAGTTTGTGAACTCATCATAGAAGTGCCCTGTAACACGTTGTTGAACATCACCATGGCCAACTTCAAAGTATTCCCCTTCAAAGCAAGTTTGGGACTCTTTTTTTAAAATGGCCATCAGAGCTATCATCATATTACTCTCAATGTCTAGACTAATGTCAAAATCTCTTCCCTTTAATATTTCCTTTATTTTCCTATAAAGAAAAAAGTCATTGGGGGCCAGATCACCTGAGTAGGGAGGGTATTCCAATACAGTTATTTGTGCTCTGGCTAAAAACTCCCTCACAGAGAGTGCTGTGTGAGCTGGTACATTGTCATGATGCAAGAGTCATGAGTTGTTGAAAAGTTCAGGTCATTTTTATCTTTTTCATGCCATCATTTCAGCACTTCCAAATAGTAAAATTGGTTGACTGTTCAGTTGGTACAAATTCATAATGAACAATCCCTCTGATATCAAAAATGCTTAGTAACATCACATTGATTCTTGATTTTGACTAATGAAACATTTTTGGTCATAGAGAATTGCCTGATTTCCATTGTGCAATTTGACGCTTTGTTTCAAGGTCATATTTGTAAACCCATGTTTCATTACCAGTGATAACACAACCCAATACATCATATCATCTCTCCAAATGATCTTGGCAAAATTTAAATCCCTTTTGCTTTTGATCATCGGTGATGTCTTTCAGGATCATTTGTGTACACACCTTTTTCATGCCAAGATTTTCAGTTAAAATTTTCCTAACTGTCTTTCTATCAATGTTTAGTAGGTCTGCTATACATCTCACAGTCAGTCAATAATTTTGATGCATAATTTGACAAATTTTTGTAAAGTTTTTGTCAGTTTAGCTCACTGGCTGACCTGACCTCTCTTCATCAGTGATGTTTTCTCTTCCCTCAGGAAAAAAAAATGTTGAATCCATTTATACACTGCGGTTTTCTTCATGGCATTATTCTCATAAACTTGAACTAACATGTCCCTGATTTAACTTTCACTTTTGCCAAGTTTAACAAAAGATTTAATGTTTGTTCATTGCTCTAATTCAAGCTCCAACATTCTTGTGACATCGCAAAAAAATGCACTGTTAATAATGAATGCCACTCAATAAAACACTGGTGCACATGTACATGAACACAGCTGTAAGACATACAGATACCTAGGTTATAAAAGTTTCCTGAGTTGTTTTTGCATTGCTGCCAACATAGGTACATGGTGGCAAGTTCATAAACTTAATTTTCAGACTTCATACTGGAGGAAGTATATCCAAAGTTTATCCCCAAATGGAGTAGGGCTTAGAATGTCAGAAGGAGCCAGATCAAGATATTGGGAAACCAATTTACATACCTGTTGGCCAAAAGAACCCTAAATATCACCAGTGGATTCTCTTTGGGGGAAGCTGACCAGACATAAAAATGAGAAATTGGCAGATTTTCTAGAATAATTCTCTCTGGAGTGAAGATATATTCAGATGGTTCCAATCCTAAATACAATTGTAAATTTAAGGAGCTAGAAATAATGGAATTATTTGGTTATTTTGATAATGATGTCCTGGTGAGTTTCAATTGTTGTTTAAAAAAACACCCAGCCTAAGAGAAAGCTTATAAGAGTTTATTTAGGCCAAAGTGATGACAATTGCCAATAAGAAAATCTCAACAGACTGAAAATAATGCTCCAGGAAATGGTGGGTTTGCAGCTTATTTTATATATTAAAATCAAAGGATAGTTACATGAAATTATTGGTGATAGATTAAGAGGGCAGAAGAAAGTAGAGTGAGGAAATCTCTGGAATTGAATGAAAAATAAATTTGAGAGACATACTTATTTTACATTGGTGAGTACAGGAGAGTTAAGAGCATTTTACAGTACATAGACATGATAATCAAGAGACAAAACCATAACAATGATAAATGGTGTAGTTTCCTGCTTTGGTGAGGTGGGCTGTGCCCTGGTGGGGGTGGAGGTGGCATCTGAAAAAAGGGATTACTCTGGCATCGCAAGGGTAGATGCAAAAAGACAATAGGCAAGATCATATAAGGTAAACATTGACCTTTGTTAAGAAAGCTACGGGCCAAGAATGTGACTACTTGCCATGGCTGACCTTAGTTAAGACTTTTTATGTTCAGACCATCCTTTGTGGTTAATTTTGATCACTGGATGTGGAGGGCCTGCCATGTTGACCTTACCTGTTTTGTCAGGTTTAATATATGGCCCCTGTTTTCATCCATGCAATAGTTAGTTTTCCCAACTGATGTGGGCCAAACAAAGGAGTCCTTTCCCCACCTCACTATAGACTCCTTCTCTTTGTTCATTAGCTCTCAGTTTCAACTTTTTTCTACTCTAAAGTCTTAATTGCCTCCTTAATCAATTTTCCCTGGCATCTCACTGAGTGGATAATTACTCCAAAACATGTAACTCATGTCTCCAGCTTGCTGATTACAATCACTACAGTCAAGCACCCCTTCCAGGCCTTTCTGGATCTATCCAGGGGATAACACCTGAATGACCAGGTAGGCCAGAATCAACAGGCTGGAGGCTCAATGAACTTAACATTACAGTGACAGGTGCTTTGACACCTATTTTTTGGGTCAATGATTTTTAAACTATTAATTGAATTACTTTCTCCTCATCTAGGGACCATTGAGATACACCTGATACCCCAACAAGGCTTCCAACTCATCTCAACCAAAGAAGTCAATATGGTGGATCTTGAGACACCCCTCCCTTTTTAGATCAGATAGGATGCAAGCTCTATGGATCCCCAATAGGTAGGGACAACAACCATCCTCAGCAGGAAGCAGATACAGAAGATGAGCCCTTCAGTCCCTCAGCTTCTCATAGAGATTTGTGGGGATCATGCATCTCAAGAAAATGTGAGGAAGGCAGGTAGAATAGGGGGATCTTGGAACCCCTCCTATGAGACTCATCTGGCTGAAATAGTCGTCGCCTTGGTACCACCTTATCATTAGTAACATGTGCCCAAGTTTAGCAACCACAGGAAAATTCCAGGCAAATATTTAGCTAATACAAGGAAGTAAGAGGGCACAAAATAGAACACCAGTTTGAGCCAGTTCCTAACACCTGTACAGTAGGAGTTACAATGACCTTCAACTCACATGAGTTTCATTATACAATCATTGTAGTACTATACACATGCCCAGAAGTTCATTAATATCATTATAGCAGACTGAACCTTGGAAAAAAACATGCACAGTGAGAAGACATTGTGGAATAGGCACCCTGTCAATCAAACTTGTCAATCAAGAGGCCTCACACCCAGATGGGCATAACCCCTTACAGTGAAAGAAAATAAAAGTACCAAAGCTTTGTTAATTGGGGCTCTCTAGCCATTCTCCTGCTCAAGCCTGCTCCTACCTTTTAGGGGTGTACTTTCTTTACAATAAACTATCTCTTTGTTTCACCTCCATACTTTTGTGTATGTGTGCTGTTCAATTCTTTGCTCAAGCTACCACAAACCTGGACATCACACCAATGAAGACACCCCATTTTCCAGTAACACAACCATAACTATGATTATCTCTGTAATGGTGCTTCTCAACTTTATTTTGCATAGTAATCACCTGGGAATCTTGTTAAAAATGCAGATTTTGATTGAGTAGGTCTGAGGTAGAGCCTAAGATTCTTCGTTTCTATAATACCAAATTCCTAGATGATGTTCATGCTGCTAGTGTACAGTTTGTGGCCAGAGCCAGCCTTGGTCTCAAGTTACTGTATGCAACATTTAATTGGTTTCTAGTGTAGCAGACTGTGTCAACAATCTATCTGCTATAATTACTCAATTATGAATTCTCTGGTATTTTAAAGATTATAACTAAATGAGATAATATGGTGCTTACCTCTAGATGGCTGAGAAATATCATTGTTCAAGATATGAAGTTCTCCTTAGTCACAGCAATGCAGCCTGTGAGGCAGTTCTTCTGGGGAGCTTTAAAAAAATGGCATGTAGATCCTATTCTTAATGAGTTCACTAAGAAATTTAACAGTGGATTCCAAGGTGAAGTCCACCTGGGTTAAGATCTAGTGATTCTTTTCACCTTACTAGAGCCAGAAATCTAGAGGAAAAAAAGTGAAGACCTAAGAAATCATGTCTTCTCAGCAATTTTATTGTCTTAGTTTTAGGTTAGTGAAAGAGAAATTGCTGGTCACAAAAAGACAACTTAACCTAGTAATAGCAACAAAATTTTCAGAATACTGTATTATCCAAGTAGAAGAAGAGAGGGATGTCAAGGCCAAAATTAAAACACAATGCTTGATTTCCCCTGCCCCCCAACAAGTTGGTATATTTTTACTCAAGAGAAACTGCAATTAGAATAAAATAAAAATGCATTGTATTTAAAGTATTGATCATTTTCTTTTTTTTTTTTTTTAATAAGCTAATGAGAACTATTTCTTTGGAAAGTCTAATTTTCACAGGAATTGCTCTTTGCAAAGAGAGAGTTAAAATACCTAGTTGAAAGATGTGGTTTCTTAGAACAGGAAATAAAATGAAACAGAACTGGAGGAGCAAGGCCTCTGTGGTAAACCTGACAGAGCAGGCAGAAGGGTGCATGTGAGCATGAGGAGAAAGGTTGTCCCGACTTATTATCAGCTGCATCTAAATTAGTAAGATAAAGAGAATGACTGGGAAAAGAAGAAATTTCCTGTAAGGAGGACCATGAACAGAACCATGAATCTAGGAGTAAGCCCTGGCCCATTATCAGCTATGCTCAAATTGAAAAGGAAAAGTCTCACCTATTCAACCATAGGCCCTACTTCCCCAAATCATATTATTATGAAGCTCTGGCCCTTCTCAGAAAGATTACATTGAAAAGAAGGGGGAGAAGCTTACACCCAGGGATACAAAAATCCCCAAACAATGGAAAGGTGGCTGCTTTTCGCTCTAGGGTCAGCCCGATCCACCTCTCAAAGTGTACTTTAACTTTTAACATTTTTACTGTTCTATATTTTCATAAAGTGTCTCCTTGTGGTGAAAAGACTCGACCTTCCAAATGTTACAGAAGGCTCTACCTGTTCACCTGTCGGAAAGACCAAGTGGCACTCAGAGCACTTGCAAGTTCAAATTGTTTATTTTATGTTGGCAGGCTCAGAGGAGTTGTTTCCTAAGTCTGAGCCCTGAGCTCAAGCAGAGCAGGGTTATTTATATACGTGGGCTAGGGCTGGTGGGAGTGGTTATTCAAGGAGGAAAAGAGAAGAAAAGGGGAAGAACCAGGGGCAATTGACAATCCCCCTACATTCCCCACTTTGATGCCCTAATGAGAGAATATATTATAGGGCGCCATCATCTTCTAGTGGCCGATAGCCTCTCATGGCTAATATCTTGGTTGTGGCCCTGTTGGTTATGGTGGTCTGTAAAATTTTCATCAAGGAGTTAATCAAGCAAGAGCCAATGCTAACCGGAATAACGATAGTGATCAGTGAGCCAGCTAATGGCAAAAGCCAAGATGACCAATTGTTGAGGCCCCACAACCAGAAGTCTTCTAGTCCCTTCTTTCTTTGTTGTATCCTATCTCTTAGCTCCTTAACCTTGGTGGCAACAGTGCCAGACTGATTTACAAAATAGCAGCATTCTTTGCCTAAAAAGAAGCAGGTAACCCCTTTCTCAGCAGTGAGGAAGTCTAGGGAACGCCAATTCTGGAGGGTGACTGCAGTCAATTAGTTAATTTGATTTTGAAGACAGAGGAGGGAGTCTGCTACTCTCTCCATGTCTTCATTTAGCTTCTGAGACAGCTTATAATAAAAGTTAAATGAGGAACCAAGCCCTCCTGCCCCAGTACCAACTCCGACTAGGACCCTGGCACCTACCAAAAAGGGGACGAGGGGTGTTCACTTCTTCCTTGAATGCAGGGAAGGGACGAGGGCCTGTTCTATTTCTTGGTCAGTGTGAACCGAGATATTGGGGGTCAGGAAAATGCATATGCATGTACCGGCCCAGTTCACTTGTAGGCATCGGTGGTGCCACAGAGGAAAAAGAGTCCAGGAGGGCTACAGCGAGTCTGGTTGTTGCCTATCTAGGAATTGTGGTTGCATAAGTCAGGGGTTACAGTCCCATAGTGAATAAATTTTCCCTGATGGGGAATGGGGGAATGGCAGGGCAGGTGACATTTTTCCTAAAAGGTCCAAGAGAGACAAAGAAGGCTAGTGGGTCTGACAGGTTCTGCTCAGCTCTCCAATTTTCCAGATCCTCCTCTGAGTGGGCCTTTTTCACTCTCAAATAATGGACACACAGGATGATTCCTGAAACCTTAGGAGCAGTGGGGGCTGTTAAGATTACTGTGTGAAGTCCTTCCCAATGTGGCCTAAGGGGTTCCTTTTTCCAATCTTTGACCCAGACTAAGTTGCCCTCTTGAAAGGAGTGAACAGGCTCTGTGCAATGGGGGCCCTCTATATAGTATAGCGTTGTAACCCTGGGAGGACTGTCCCTAAGACCCGGAGTCACCTAACTGATAGAGGTTTCCTGTCATACACCCTATAGGCTCTTTTCTTGGCTGAACTTGGCAAAAGTCTCTTTTAGGGTGTGTTTTATACAACCTACTTTCCCTGAACTCTGGGGCCTGTAGAGTATGGAGTTTCGAAGTGATGCCAAGGGCCTCTGTCAGGATTTGGATGATTTCTGCTGTAAAAACTAGTCCATAGTCACTGTGTTTGGCATCCTGAGGTCAGATCAGTCCATTCAAGGGCAAAAAGGGGCTGGCTCTGTGGTGCGAGCCAGAGGTAGAAGAAGGTGTCTTTGAGGTCTAAGCAAGTAAACCACCTGGCAGATTGAGGGACTTGGCTGAGGAGAGCGTATGTGTTTGGAACCACGGACTGCAAGGAGATGGTTACCTTGTTGATTGCCCAGAGATCCTGGACTGGCCGGTACCCTCCCCGGGTTTCTTTACTGGCAACAAGGGCGTATTTAATCAGGTGTTCCTAGATGCCGAGTTGGGCCTCCCAGGGGATTGGATATTGTCATTGTCTTTATCGGCATGTCCTTGGTAGCAGCTCAATGATAACTGGGGACCAGTTGTGGGCCAAGCCAAGCAGGGAGTCTTCTGCTCATTCTAGGGGGTACATGGTTTGGAACTCAGTGTCCCCAGCTTGGAGAGAATGTCTCATCCCAGAAGAGGGTTAGGGCACTCTGGCATATCATGTGCCCTACCAGTTTGCAGAGGTGGGTCCTGCAGAACTGCTTTTGTGCAGCACGGTCCCCAGTCGCTCCAAGAATGGTGGTGGTCCATTCATTGAGTGTTTCTACCAAGTGGTTACTACAGAGTGTTCAGCCCCAGTGTCGACCATGCAAGTCATAGGTTGGCCCTTACTTTTACTTTGACCATGGGCTCATGGGGGTCAAGAAGCAGAGAGCCCAGTCTTTCTTATTCTGAGTTCAGTCCAGCCAAGCCAATGAGATCTCTTCCCATGAGTTCCCATTGGTATTTATTGGCCATTCGGGGCTTCCCTTTGTTGAGGTAGTTGTTCTTCCAGTGTCCTGTCTCCTTGCAGTAAGCACATTGATTGGCAACTTGTGAGGGGCTGCCGAGTTCCCCATTAGGTGGCCATTCCATCTTTGGCTCCTTTCTTGGGTTTCAGTTCTTCTGCCTTCAGCGTGGTTGCTAGTGGGCTGACCTTCTCCTTCATCCTCTAATCAGCCTCCTTTTCTGCTATTATATCCTGATTCATGCAGACCTTTTTGGGGACCTCTAAGAGCTGAGTGACTTTTATTCTCACAAAGCCTTCGAGGTTTTGCAATTTCCTGCATATGTCTGGGGCTGCCTGCACCACACAGTACACGTTAACCATTTGTTGGCTTTCAGCTGCTTCAGGGTCAAAGGGAGTATAGACCTGGTAAGCCTCACAGAGTCTCTCATAGTAGTTCCTGGGAGCCTCTTCTTGTTGCTGTGTGACTGTGGAGACCTTAGACATGTTTATTGATTTCTTTGTTCCAGCCAAATCTCTTTGGAGTAGTGCCTCTTGGTACTGCTGGATGCTGGGTCTCCCTTTCTCAGTCATAAAGTCCCAGGCTGGGCATCATTCAGGATCAGCAACGAAGGCCCAGGTTCTGGGATCAGCAACTCCTGCTGGGCATTTTCCTCTAGACATTGGCGGGCCCACCTTAAGATCATTCATCTCTCCTCAATATTAAAGAGAGTCCACAGTAGCTGCTGACAGTCCTCCCAGGTGGGGTGGTGGGTCTGAAAAAGGGACTCTTGCAAGTCAATCATTGCCTGTGGTCTTTCACAGTAGGACAGGGTGTTGTGTTTCCAATTTAGGAGATCAGTAGTGGAGAAGGGTTAGTAATACATAGTGGTTCTTCCAGGTTGCACAGTGCCATCTTCGTCCCTTCTCTCTGGCTCCCTGGACTCTCTCATTGGCATCTGGAGGGTCATCGGACATGGTTGGAGTCTTGCCGCTGGCCCTAAGGATGTGGGGTTGCCTTTCTCTGGGGATGTCCCCAGAATAAGTGGGTTCGGTGCATCTGATAAGTTTCCATGAGTGGGGTTTCTAGGGCTGTAGGTCTTGGTGGGATGTATGGTGGAGGTAGAATCGGCTTCTCCTCAAGGTTACTCACACAGATTTGGGGAGTATCATTATTTGGATGAGGCTTCTGACCTACTTGTGTTTGTGCCACGAAGATCCTAGCCTGTCCCTGACTATTGCAGTGGAACTGCACCAATGGGGGAATTGTCCGGGTAACTTCTGACCAAGAGTCTATATACGGGAATTGCTTTGGGTGTCCTGGCAACTCAGTAACAACCTGCCAAATGCAAGACCGTTGGGATGTCTAGTGTCCCTTCTGATGGTCATCTGACCTAGAACGTGGGCCATTCGAGCTCACAGAGCATCCTAAGCTTACCAGGGATCATCTTAACCCCATAATCACTAGAAAAGCCCTTCCTGAAGTTTTTCTATATGCATTCTAACACCGTGACTTTGCAATGTCCTGATCTCATGTTTTCCATTACTAGTGGTGCAAGACAGACAAAGGGAAGGAGTGCCTCCTGAAGGAGACCTCTCAAGTGCCCGCCTGGCCACATCCCTCCTGGGACTTTGAAGCACATCTTGGCTAAGGTGTACCCATGTAAGCCCCAGGCCTGGTTGTCCTCACGAGGACAAATCACCACTATGCCTTATGACGTTGCCACGGAACTGCAAGTTGGGGTCTATTCAGACTCTGTAGCCAAGGCCGTGGAGCCACAAAATGAATCAATGGATGCAATCCTCTATGATCCACACTCACTCACATATTCATACGTTTATTCAGAGGTTATAGCATTCCCGCCCAGCTAAATTCCTGACTCTAGGACTCCTGTGAGTCTCTAGGAGATGATCAGGCTCCCCTTCTGCCCATTTGGGTGGGACTAACTGAGTGGATACCCAGGGCCTTCCTATATCCAATGCCTGGTCCAGAACCTGTCTTGTCAAGCCTCCTATGAGTTTGGTGGTGATCACGAAATGGGGTCGACTAGAGGCAGCCACCTTGGAGACTGCCTAAGTAGGCAGGGTGCACCTTGCCCTCCACAGCTCCTCCTGCTGTTTGCCACCCGTGCTCACCCAAACCAGTGGCTGCAAAGGGCCAGTGTGGTTGGGGTTCCCAGTCAGGGAACCAAAATGTTGTGGAAAGCCTTTACCTTCCAAATGTTGCAGAAGGCTCTACCCATTCACCTGTCAGACAGACCAAGTGGCACTCGGAGTACCTGCAAGTTCAAGTTGTTTACTTTACACCAGTGGGCTCAGAGGAGTTGTTTTGAAAGTCTGAGCACCCAGCACAAGCAGACCAGGGTAATTTATATGTGCAGACTGAGGCTGGCAGGAATGGGTACTCAAGGAAGAAGAGGGAAGAGGAAAAAGGGAAAGAAGAAAAGGGGAAGAACGGGGGGCGATCACCAAAGTAGGGGGGGCAACAATCTCCCTACTTCCTGACTGAATTCTTTTCTTCAAGAGACAAAGAAGTGAGGAAAAGTTACCATTTCCCAGTAACAAACCCATGCTGGAAAGGCTCATTGTCATTGCTGAGTCTTTGCAAGCTCTAACTGACTAGACCAGATGAAGAATAATTTACAGAACTTTTTTCAATGAGAGAAACTTTGATTTCTTGAGCTAAATTATACTTACTCTTGTAAATAAGACATAGCTTTGTTTTCTTAAATTAGCAAATGATTCTACATTAAATAAAAATAACAGGAGTCTAATGTATAATTTATCCAATTAAATTTATAATGTCAAAATTACTAAATAAAATGGTATATTTTCTCTTCTTAAAATTTTTATAGTCTGTTACAGTTCATATTAATATTTATACCCCACTAAGTTCTAGTCACCGTGTTTAAATAATAATCTATTTTTTAAATGTTATTAAATATTAAATAGATATGAAGATTTAAAATTGAGTTTTATTTTTTTTTAATTCATTTTTATTGTTAGACTTATTGGGGTGACATCTGTTAGCAAGGATTACATAGCTTTCAGGCATACAATTCTACAGTGCATTGTCAACTTGATGTATAATAAGTTCACCACCTAATGTGACTTCTCTTTCCATCACCTTATATTTAGCTTCCCCCCCTCCTCTCCCACCCCCTCCCCTTTCTCCCCTCCCTAACCCACACATCCCCAAATAAACATTAAACTATCGATTGTGTCCATGGGTTATTTGTTTGTTCATTTCTTTTTTTCTTTGCTTTCAGTTTTATATTCCGCATATGAGTGAAATCATGCAGTTCTTTGTTTTTTCTGTCTGGCTTATTTCACTTAGCATGATGATCTAAAAAAAAAAAAATTGAGTTTTATCATTTCAATTAGTAATTGATCAATTAAATGCTGAATATTTATGTTTCACAGACAGGCTGAATTAAAAATGAATACTTAAAATAACATTGTTTTGAATAAAATAAATGATATATTACTAGGTTTTTATCACATTTATTGAAATGTTATGTTTTTATTAATTCATTAAATTAAAAATATATTTAATATATGAATTTCTCTTTGTGTGATTTTTGTACCCACATATACACTGAGAAGAAAACTGTTTTCCAAATCTACATAGAAGATGTATTACTATTAATAAGTTTTAATTGAGAATATCATATTTAGTTCCTGTTGTTTATGTTCTAGAAATGTGCTTTCTCTTTAGTATTATAAAAAGTAAATTTTAACAGCTATTGCTTTTTGCATGTTGATTCTAATGTATGCTCAGTTATTAGGAACTGTCATTTGGCTTTTGAATGAATAAAAATTGAACAAGTTTTGTAATACTTTTTAAAATACTATGTAATAAGTTGCCTTCTATTATACTAACAAAATATCTGAAAACAATTTTAAACATTATCAACAGTTTATTTGGTATTTGGTTTTGCATTATGTGTGGCTATTTTATTTGTTTCAGTGCAGATATTTGGGAAGGGGGAATTAGATGACCAAATCAGGGTAGGCATTAAGTACAGACACATAGATCAATGAGACAGAATACAGAGGCCAGAAACAAATCCATGTACATATATATGGTCAATTAGTTACTGACCATATATATGTACATGGTCATATAATCATAAAAAAATAGTCTCTTCAATGAATGGTGTAGGGAAAACTGGACATCCACATGCAAAAACGTAAAACTGGGTCTCTATCACACTATGCAAAAAATCAACACAAAATGAATTAAATGGTTAAATATAAGTCTTGAAATGATAAAACTTACAGAAAAACTTGAGAAAATATGATCCTTAACATAGTCTTTCAATGATTTTTGGATTTTACACTAAAAGAAAAGACACCAAAAGCAGCAGTTAATAAGTGGGAGTAGATCAAATTAAAAAGCTTCTGCACAGCAAAAGAAACCATCAACAAAATGAAAAGTTAATACACCAAATGAGAAACAAGTATTTACAAATCATATTTTTTATAAAGGCTTAATATTCAAAAAATATAAAGAACTTTACAACTCAATAACAATGATAACAACAGAATAAAAAATATAATTGAAAATGGGCAAATAAATAATTAATATTTCTCTAATGAAGATGTACACATGACCAAAAAGACATGAAAAGTTGCTCAATTATCACTAATCATCGAGAAAATACAAATCAAACCCACAATGACATATCACCTTTTACACCTTTTACAATGGCTATCATAAAAAAGGTAAGAGATAACAAGTGTTGGTAAAGATGTGAAGAAAAAGGAACCTTTGTACCCTGCTAGTGAAAATGTTAATTTGTTCAGTCACTATAAAAAATATTATGGAGTTTTCTCAAAAAATTAAAAATAAATCTAACATATAATACAGTAATTTCAATTCTGGATATAAATCAAAAAAATAAAAATAAAAACAGAACCTTGAAAAGATATCTGCACCTTCATGTTCACTGCAGCATTTACAATATTCAAGACATGAATAAATCCTAAGTTTCCATCAAAGGAAGAATAAATTTAAAATGTGGTATATACATATATACATTGTGACAACATGGATGGACCTTGAGGGCATTAAGTGAAATAAGTCAGAGAAAGACAAATACTGTAAGATCTTAATTATATGTGGAATCCAAAAGAAAAGTGGTTACCAGAGGCTGGGTGGAGAGTGGGGAAATCAAACAAATGTGGTAAAAAAAAGAGTGGACACTTCCAGTTATTTAATAAATAAATTCTGGGGATATAATCTATGGCATGGTTACTAAAGTTAGCAACATTGTATCACATACTTGAAAATTGTTAAGGATGTAAATCTTAATAGTTTACATCACAAGAAAAAAGTCATCACCATGTGAGATGGTAGATGTTAACTACTTGTAATTAAAAGAAAAAAATTCTGTGATTTATTGCTTTTTAACTAACAACATTTTCATGAACTGAAGAAAGTAGAATTTTTCTTAGAAATTTTATAATGTGTGACATTGTTGCCAAAATGAAAGAGCTAAAATTTTAGCAATGTTTCAAGTTTTACCTACTATGGCAGATCTAGCTGATCTTTCATAACAATTAATAAATAATAGCTTTTAGTTTCTTTGTGTATAGTTGTGCAACATTTATTTATGTAAAAATTGTACTTATATAAGCGTTAACCTGAATACAAAGCTCAAATAATGTTGCACACAATTGACAAGATTTTCTGTTTTTTTCTAGAAATAATATGGAAAATTCAAAATTAAAGAATTTAAATTATTTTTAAATAGGTATATTTATTTAGGTATTTTAATATTTGCCATTGATCTAAGTGGTATAAATTGTTTTTTTTTTGTTTTCATGTATTCTTCTTTCTTACTGTATTCTTTTTCATCCAGATCATACTACCCTAGCATAAGATGTGATGTAGAATAAAAGTTTTATATATGTTCAATTATTGACTCATTAAACAAACAGACAAAAACTACTAAAATGCAATTCAAAAAGGCAATAGGATAAAAATTAATATAAAAGTAACATTTATTTTTAACAAGCAATCAGTTAGAAATTATAATAGCTAAAAGAACCCAGAAGAAAAAAATAATAATATACATTTGTTTACATTTAGGACATTTATTTTAAACTATAATAACATAACAAAAAAGTAGTTGAAAACCCAGCTAGCCAAAGCCTAAATAATACTGACTTAATTTTTCTAATAAAATAAGCATGCAATATATAAAATTTCTAGGCCTGATGGCCTCATTGGCAGCAGTGTCCCACACTCTCTATCTTTTCTGTTTCAGCCTGTTAAGGATGTGTGTCATCATTTGTATATTTAACTCATGGTCACTATCAGGCTGTTACAGATGAAGCAACAAGCAATATTGTTAACTGCACAACAAACACACACACAATATTAAAAAATAATTACAGTTTTCTAAGAATAGAATCAAAATTATAGTTTTAATGTGGAAATATTAATTTTATATTTAATTTTTTTCTTAAATTTACTTGGCTCACATTTGTTAATAAAATTATATAGGTTTCATGTGTACAGTTCTATAACATCATCCATGTGTTGCATTGTTTGCTAACCACCCAGAGTCACCAAAGGCTTGACTCCCCCTCTTCTCCACCACCCAGTTTTCACCTTACCCTCTGTTAACCACTAAACTATTTTCTGTGTCTGTGAGTTGTTTCTTTGTTGCTTTCAGTTTTATATCCCACATATGAGTGAAATGATATAATTCTTGATTTCTTGTCTCTGACTTATTTACCTTAGCATAATGATCTCAAGATCTATCCATATTGTTGCAAATGCAGTATTTTATTATTTCTTATGGCTGAGTAATCCATTGTGTATAAGTACCACATCTTTATCCAGTCATCTATCAAAGGGCATTTTGGTTGTTTTCATGTCTTGGCCACTGTGATCAGTGCTGCAATAAATATCAGGGTACATATATATTTTTGGACAAAAATTATTAGATTTTGTGGATAGATTCCCAGAAATTTCAGAAGAGAAATTGCTGGGTCACATGGTAAGTATATTTTTTATTTTCTGAGAGATCATAGTGTTTTCCATCATGGCTGCACCAACTTACTTTTCCACTAGCAGTACATAAAAGTTCTTTTTCATCCACAGCCTCTCCAGCACTTGTCATTTGTCTTATTGATGATAGCTATTCTAACAGGTGTGAGGTGGTATCTCATTGTGGTTTTGATTTTTCTTTTTCTAATAGCTAGTGAAGTTGAACATTTTTTCATATCTCTGCTGGCCATCTCTATTATTTCTTTGGAGAGTTGTTTGTTCAGTTTCTTTTCCCATTTTTTAATTAAATTGTTCTTTTCTTTTTGAGTTGTAAAAGTTCTTTATATTTTGAATATTAGTCTTTTTCAGAAGTATTATTTGCAAATATCTTCTTGTACTTGGCTGGTTGCCTCTTTATTTTATTGATTTCTTCTTTAGTTGGGAAGAATCTCTTTAGTTTGATATAGTCCCATTTATTTAGTTTTGTTTTTACTTCCCTTGCCTTTGATATCAAATTAATAAAACCCTCCCAGACCTAGGGATCATAATTTTAGTACCCATATTTTCTAGTATGCAATTTATTGTTTCAAATTTGATGTAAATGTCTTTGTTCAGAGTTAATTTTGCTATATGGTTACAGATTGCAAAGTATTATAGATTTAATCTTTTGCACATGGCTTTTCAATTTTTCCAGTAACTTTTATTGAAGAGGTTTTTCTTTCCTCCATTGGATTTTCATTGTTTCTTTGTCAAAAATTATATATATATATATATATATATATATATACAAAAAAAATGTGTGTGTGTTTATGTGTGAATGTGTTTCTGGACTTCCAATTCTATTCTATTGGTCTGAGTGTCTGTTTCTCTGCCAATACCATGTTGTTTTGATTATTGTTGCTTTGTAGTAAAAAGTGTCAAGAATGATGGAATAAGTGTGTTAGAAATGAGGGGGAGTATTTTTAGAGAGGTTAATCACAATGTGTCTTTTACTGTAATAATATTTTTTATTTAAACATTCATCATTTTTTTATCATACCTCATATATTTGTGGGCCCAGTGGTCTTTAGCCAAGGGGCACAACACTGATAACTAATAAATTTATTGTGTATTATATTATGTTATGTTTAATATGATGTGAAAACAAGTTTTTATATTTTTTCTCAAATTAATGTAATGTAATGATAGACTTAACCATTTGGAGGAAGGCCATGTAATGTTAAAATAGCCACATAGAGTAATCTTTTTCTTTTTGGTTTACTCTAAAAAAAAAAAAAAATCAAGGTTCATCTAAAAACTATGAATGGTCATTTCAATTATTATATAAGGCCATAAAAATAATGAAGCCTACACATAATGCTTCTTTTAAAATTATTATACTAAATGAAATAATTTTAAAAAAATTGAACAATATATTGCATTAGAGGCTATTTGAAATACATTTTCCTATGAAAAATATTTCCTTTCAAAATTCTGGTAGCTAAAACATTAAACTCATACAAGTAAGTAGCTTATTTGTCTCAAGTGTGCAACTCAAGTGTGTGGAAAATCAATTTTGGCTAAACAAAGAACAGATGGTAAATAATGTGATTACATTAAAATGACTATGCTGCTTGTCACCACATAAAAATAAACACTAGCTTTCATTTTTCAAGTCTAAATATTGCAGACTAGAAAGAAGAATTATCACAAGGCAATGAGAATAAGTCTCATATAATTTTCTTTTATTACCTTCAAGGAAACCAGCTTCATTATTATCATAAGCAGATGCATAAAATAGTGCTACAATAAGTCATAATAAAAGATCATTTAGAGAAAGCATTAACGTTGTTTTCTTTGAAAATCTACAATGTAAGTAATAACAAAGGAGCCCCAATAAATATTTTAAATAAATAACATATTTACTTACCTAATAATGTTGCAGGAATCTAGGTCCAGTAGAAAGCATCACTTGAACACCAAAGATTGAAGAGGAAGGGGCTCTTTATTCAACCAGTGGACCCATGGCAGTCAGAAATCTAAAATGGCTGAGCTACCCAATTCACTGTGGTTCTGTCCTTTTATAGGACTTACAAGCTTTTAGACAAAGGGGCAATCTTGTTGTCTTTTGATTGGTGGTCCTAGTTCATTGCCATGAATTGTTAGTGGGTTCTCAGAGACCAAAAAAGAAAGAATTAGGATTTATAGCTGTACTGTGGGGAATGTCTTTGGGATTTATTGAGGGGAATGTCCTTGCACCTTGGTAGGAAGTTTCTGGCATGATCAATATGTGTGTATAACTCCTTAAGATGTGGCCTCCTGCTTCAATAATGAAATATCTGTTATTTAGTAGCTTATTTGACTGTGTATGAGTGTGTGTGATTTAAGAGCCCAGCATATTGCTGCAAGCTGCTTCTAGAGTTTGTTATATTTCTTATAGTCTCCTGAGTTGGTCCTAACTCACCATTGTCTTGCAACTTAAGTAGAAAAAATAATTATTTCTTAGTGGAACAAAATGAATACAGGACAAAACCCTGTCACAACATTACCATGAAATGACAATTTTTGCTCTGTTCTTTTTCTCTTAAAGGAAGGAATTCAGTCAAGAGACAGTTTGTGAAAATATAGAAAAGTAAAAAGTTTCTTATAGAAGAGTTAAAGTACACTGAGAGGTGGAGTGGACTGACCCAAGAGTGGAAAGCAGTTCCCTGCCAGTCTTCTATGGTTTGGAAACTAAAAAGCTTCTGCACAGCAAAAGAAACCATCAACAAGGCAAAGAGACAGCCAACTGAATGGGAGAAAATATTTGCAAATAACGCATCAGATAAGGGTCTAATATCTAAAATATATAAAGAACTAATAAGACTTAACAACAAAAAAACAAACAACCCAATTAAAAAGTGGACAGAAGAACTAAACAGACACTTCT